>BLKR01005499.1:12500-78958 GCA_011170035.1 Teleogryllus occipitalis
GTCATAATGTTACATAGCAAAATAAATTTACAGGAGCCATAGAAATAGACCATCATACGAAAACAACACTATCAATTAATATGTGAACTCAATATTAAATTTGATGTTTATCGCATTATTCCAATATTTTCATTCGAAGAATTTTCCTCAAAAGCAAATAAGGTTCCAGCCAGTGCTGCTTCTTGAAATGAAAATATTTCATGTCTGTGCACATCCACGCATTTCTATAAAGTTTCCCATAGTAGTAAATCAACGGTACAGTCAAAAACGCTAATAAAATGCGGCGTTCCCTAAACACTTCACTGTTGCGACAGTGTTTCACCCTAAGTAAATATAGCGCCATGAGCATTGGGTTAAGAAATAAACTTCCCTAGGGCGTGAAGACCTCTTCTACTCGGAGAAAGGGCGAGCCATGCACGTGGCTGGTCCGTGGCACGTCGGCGTCGGCGTCGCCCGAGTGGCCCATGCCCACGGCCCTCCGCCGCCGCGCCAGTGAAAGCACAGGCCGCGTCTTCGACCAGGTGTAAATTTAGGAAAGAGGCGGCGAGGCGCGTAGAGCGGCGTTGCGCGCACATTCACTTCCACAGCTTTATTTTTACTTTACATAGCTGTCGACTTTCGCAACAGTCTGAGGCGAGAGACAATTATTCGGTAGACGTTAAATGGCCTCGCTAAGCGATAAGAAGGATGCTTGCTAATAGAGAAGCGCTGTCTTGGAGAGGCTTTCAAACTTCCACGATGACACCGGAATAAAATGTTCAATTGGTAGGTGGGCGGAGGATGAAGAAAACATTATCTGAAGACATGATCCGTTTTCTAAGAGTTTTTTAGTGTTATTTTTGTGGAAAGCTATACTCCAGTTTTTCCTAGAGTTCGTAATTGTTACAATCCTGTTCACAATCTACGTAATACAGGAAACATATTGTAAAGGAAAACGTGGAATATGCCAATTTTTCGATAGAAAAGACGGAAAAGAGTTTTTTTGGTGAGCCTGTCACTAAAAAAGTGCACTTTCTTTGCACTAATATGGAATAAATTACATTCTAGAAAACGTTATTTACTCGTACTTAGAATCCACGTTTGTGGGTTTTCGATAAAGAAAACACGTCAATCGCCACTCCGTCCATCGGTGAAAAATACTAGCGCCTAAACGCCTTGTGGGTACTTCCCATCCATTTTTCAACTACGTATAGTAAAAGGATGGGGAAGGGATTCTGGGGCACAGAAAAACGTGTGCATATTATATTTCTCCCCCACATGACACACAGTTTTTCACGAAAATAAATCAAAATAAATGAAACTAAATCAACTTGTACACAGAATTTTCAATAAATTGCTATTCCCGGATGAATCTTATGTCCCGATCCCATGAATGAATAAATATGAAATCCCAACATATTTCTGAAATTTTCTCAACGTTTTATTTCTCGCCTTATTATTTTTTACGTAATAAAGAGAAAGTATTGTAATAATGAAGCAAAATTCCACGGTTTTTCGACAGAAAAACTGGCACTGTGGGGCCATAAAACGTTCTGTAGTAAGAATTCACGTGTTCACAGATACCGAAAAATTGGTTGATAGCAAAACGAGTGTCGGTCGGTTGTATCAAGGAAGCTGACTGGCAGGTTGGCGCGGGATCTCGTCATTCAGCAGTGGAGAATCACCCCCCTTCCCGCCATAAGAACATGCACTACCCTTACAGGACTGATGACCTTTGCCGTTGACGCACTCTTATTCACTATTCAATCGGAAATATGAGTAGTTTTCTCGTTATAGAGGGACTTTTGAAAGAATTTTTCACAAATAATGGCACCAAATGAACATTGCTACAGAACGGATTAGAAGAGATTTTTCCCTTAATGAAATCTGTTATATACACAGGTGTCCAGGGAGGAAACGTCGAAACTTCGAAAATAAGCTCTTAACTCCTTGAATATTCCCAAGGGCTGAAGCGAAATAAGCACTCTGAAGTTGATTTATAAAAATACTTTCTATGCAAACATTTGCATAGCAGAAGCAAAGAAACACTCCAGAAAAAATGCAAATTGTTTATTATTTAGAAAAGAAATGAATATATTTGTTAAGAAAGAACAAGTAGTCCAGAAATAAAAGAAGTCGAATTGTATAAATTGGGTGCTTTATATATATATATATATATATATATATATATATATATATATATATATATATATATATATATTATTCTGCAGGTAGATACATAAACCTGGTGGCAGAACATTTTGTTTACATATTACAAATATTAACTTTAAATTACAATGTAACTTTAAATTATTTAAAGACAATAATAATAATAATAATAATAATAATAATAATAATAATAATAATAAATATAATAATAATAACAATAATATGCGAACAATAATAGCACTAACTACATTTTATGGCTGACCTGCACAGTTATTTTAAACTATTAAATACAAGACTACACGCCTTTTTAATTACACTTCACTTCACATTTGAAATTCACTTCTCTTTCTTCTTCTATACTGCACAACACGTCACCACACTTCAATACCTTGAAGCCTTGATACCTTACCCTTGAAAATAGATTTTTTTACATGGGAGTTTTTTTGTTTTTTTTCTCCCTTTCAAAATTCAAAATTTATTGCTTGTTTATCCTTAAAAATAGATTTTATTACATGGGAGTTTTTTTTTCTCCCTTTCAAAAATTCAAAATTTAAGTAGTATATGACTTAGTGTAGGGATCACAGAATTTTGAAAATGTGCACACAATTCACTTTTCCCCATAGCACGTCATACGCAGTTTTTAACTGTTTTTTGACGTAAAATAAAATAAAAAAAAAATACAATACTACTTTGAATATAATTATATATTTAATACAGGAACGCATTTAACAGTAATTAACACAATAATAATAGCAATAAAAATAACAATAATAATCAAATAATAACTGATATAATAATCTAACTTACTAAATTAATTAAATTTACCAATATCATTAGTTAATTTATTTTTAAATCTTTGAACACGTAGACGAAAGGGTTCTATGGCTGTCGCGGGTAACTTATTCCAGTCCGTTATTGTTCTATTTGTAAGTGAAAATTTTCCAACTTCTGTTCTCTGTGGCCTAAATTGAGTTTTGTGCTTGTGATCCCCCCCTACTTAAGTACGAATTACTACTAAAGTACAAATTATATCTACCCAGTCGGATGTAGATATCTTTCCAAGCTGGATAACCAGCATACTGTAATGATCCAACGTTTCGAGAACAAAATCCCATATGCAACGTTGCCAAAAGGTAGCAAAGAATAAACGTATATGTGGAGTGCAACGGTGCCGATAGAAACATGTTTGTAAATCCAAATTAAAATAAGAAATTATAGCATGTGAGATTTAGGGAAAATTGAATATAATCATCCGATAGAGCAGAAATTATAGAACGAAATAAAACAAACGGCATTTAATTCGGTTAACACATTCGGAAGTTATAATTTGAAATATATTTGGAATTTTTAATAAAATGAACAGGATATGGCCATTGTTGTGTTAGAAAAGAAACATTACAAACAGGGTTTTTGACGAATAATTACCAAACGCACGGACCGATTTGGTTGAAACGTTGGGAAAGAATAGAATAAAATATGGGGAAGACGACAAAATTAACATCAACTTTGTCGCATTTTTGCCGGCGAAGTAATCATAAAATATGTGGAAGTTGGAATGAAGTCAATAGTGTAAACAAACGACGCCATGCTGAGAAGTAAGGAAATTTTCCAGACCCAACAGAGCAAGCGTGTGTCAATTATTTGTGAAAAAAAAATCGGTAGTAACAATGTAAATTGTGAAGAAAGGTGGCAGATGTGGGGCAGATGTGTCAGGGACATGGTGATGAGCGCTTCGTGTACGTGAAATCGGTGTGTCGTTAGTTTTTTTGGAAGTGTAGAAATAGTTAACGAGAAGTAACGTCGAAAGATTTATAAAAATTTTGGAACATTAGAAAAGGGAGCAAAAATTTAAATTCATTGAATTCACGTTATTTTATTAGTAAAACTTCAAGCAATTACGGATAATCAATTACGTTGTATTCTAGTGTGAGGAAATTTGGCGCGGTAAACATTTTTATGATGGGACTTAACTGAATCAATACACATCAGTATAATTTAGACGATTATTTTCTACAATAAATGGAAATAAGCAATAGAACTTTTCAAGAGGTGAAACATAGTGGTTGACGAGAAGTGATTCTCGGAGGCAACCGCGAGCAAGAGTGGCCGTCGACTGACATCGAGGAGCATTGGACAGCGGACACCGGACGTCTCCAGTACGAAAGATGAGCTGAAAAAAGGGAAGTGAAACGCATATGCATGTGTGTGTGTGTGTGTGTGTGTAGGTGTGTGTGTGTGTGTGTCGGAATTCCTCGAAATGCTTCGTATCAAAACGCATCCCATAATTAAAACAATTTTGTTGAAGATCAAGTTTTGTTAGTAGGAATAAAGTAGAAATAGTTAGAGGAAAATAGGGAATGCGCATTCGAGGGATGAATGTGATTTTGATATTGTCTGTGTTAGTATGTATGAATGATTTTTTTGTTATTGTGTATTATGTTTTTTGTTGTTTTTTGTTTGTTTGTGTATGTTGATGTTATATGATATTATATGTTAACGTAGAAAGGAAGACGGTGAATTATCGCCGTAGAAATGGAAATAGGGAGAAGTTAGAACGTAAATAAATGATCGAACCAGAAATGCGGTTCGTTTTGGATCAATTGAAATGTTTGTAGTAATTTAACCTAGCGCGCACAATCTAGTTACCTCACTGCGATTCCTGTATAGGAACGCCAGCGTATCCACGGCAGTAGATAGTTAAAAGGGAAAAGAAAAAAAAAGGGGATTTATTATATATATTTGATAAAAGCGCGGGCATAGATAACGTAGAGAAGTTAGAGGATAAAATTAATGAATGATAAATAGATAGCTGAGAATAAATAAATAATAGATGAAAGAGTAGGATTCATTATATTAAATGGCGGCCCAACGGTGGGGCAAATAGAATAGATAGTAAGAAGAAGAAGAAAGGGATTCATTACAATACGCTTTGTACAGGGCACAGAGTCTTGCCTTAATTCTCCTAATTTCTAGAGACTCCCATTCTACATTCTTCCTATTCCTTCGGAAAGTAAACGTATACGCTCTTCTTTGTACTCTATTCAAATATTCCTCTTGGGAATTTCTATAAGGGTCCCAACAAACAGCCCCGTATTCCATTAATGGACGAACTAGAGATAAATAAGCTAATTCTCGCTTTCGCAGTTCTCTTTTTTAGTATTCGCATAGTAAAATGCAAGGACCTCCGGGCTTTCCCTACGACACAGTTTACGTGATTTTCCCAACTCAATTTGCTATCAAAAATTATCCCCAGGTACTTACAAGACAAGACTCTTGAAATATTTTCGTTGCCTAAACGGTATTGAGTTTCATTGTATTTGCGGCCCCTACCAAACGTGAAGGTTTTGCTTTTCGAACTATTAATTGTCATGTCATTTTATTCCGCCCAAAAATGTAATCTGTCTAGATCACCCTGCAAAATATCCTCGTCTACATTTGATTGAATAACTCGATATATTATACAGTCATCTGGAAATAGCCGTATCTTTGAATATAAATTGTCTGGCAGGTCATTCACAAACGCGAGAAACAGGAGAGGTCCAATAACGCTTCCTTGAGGGATCCCTGAAGTTACCTTTACTTGAGTCGAAAATTGTTGTCCAACTCGGACTTTCTGTTTCCTATCTCGAAGAAGCTCATATTGATCACGCCACAACCCTGGTGTAAATATCCGATTGCATTAATTTATGAACCAGTTCATCGTGTGTAACAACATCAAATGCCTTCGCGAAATCTATTATTACGGCGTCCACCCTCCCACTATTATCAACTTCATCAACTATATCCTGAAACAATGATACTATCTGTCTCTTGCAATAGAAACCGTTCCTAAAACCATGCTGTCCCTGAAATAGCCATTCTTTTCTTTCCCATTCTAGTCTAATATAGCTAGTTATCTAGTGTTCCATTAGCTTGCATACAACTGACGTGAGACTTACTGGTCTATAATGGATTAATATAGTTCTATCACCACTCTTGAAAATCGGAACAACGGTAGCTAGCTTCCAATCATCGGGCACGCTTGAATTGTTGATCGAAACCTGAAATCTTGTTAGATACGGTAATATTGCCTCTCCACCGAGTTTAATAATGTCAGTTGAAATGGCATCTGGACCCCGCGATTTCCCATTTTTCATAGTTTTAATACGTTTTCGCAATGTGTTTACGTCTATATTAAACTGATTTGGCACAGCCTCCCTCGATATCTGAGTGAGTTGAGATTTTGTTTTAAAAACGGAACTGAAGTAGACATTAAAAACGTTTGCTTTTTCCCGATCATCTGATAGTGATCTATTTTTGGTATCTCTAACGATAGGAATTTCTTCTTCTGTGAACATATTTGTAAAACCCCGACCAATTATTTCCCTCCCTGTCGAAAATATGCTTTAAAAATGTCTCCTGCGCAATTTTCTTTTCCTGCTTTAATTCTTCCGAACAATTACGATTATGTTTCTTATGATTTTCACTAAGATTTCTGTTATTGAAAGCTTTTCTAGTTTTCCTCTTCATACGTCGAATTTTCGCATTGTAATATTCTGGGTCTGAATTACTTTTTAAGTATTTGTACGCCACAAACGTCTTATCTAGAATGCTCTTAAACGCGTTTCAAATTTCCTCCATGCCCCCATCCATTCTCAGAAAACAATCTTACTGTTCTCTTAGGTAGTGTTGAAGCCCCTCTGTATTAGCCTTCTTGAACTGCCATATTTTGGTTCCGTTAGGAATTCTTTTCTGTAAAATACTTATGTCTAAGTCTTCTAACACCGCTTTGTGGTCGCTTATGCCATCAACGACGTCGCAAGATAAGAAAAACTCTCGCGGCCTAATTAAGAAAACACCTAGAAGTGCTTCCAGCCGCGTGGGTCTATCTACTACCTGCGCTAATCCCCCTTCCCAGACGAGTCTGTTCACTGTTGTACTTTCGCTTCGCTCACGGAGCCTTATATATATATATATATATATATATATATATATATATATATATATATATATATATATACATGTTTTAGCGGTATTGTTTGAAATATTTTTAATTTTCGTGAAATTTAATCTTTGAATTTTTAAATGGAACTATATATTTTTCTTATCAGCATTATTTCATGTAATAGCCCTTGCAACTGTCGCCTTTGGAAAAACTGCCTTCGCTTCGAGGCGCCGCCATCCCTAACAGGCTCGGTGCCGCGAAAACTACCTTTACCAAAGGCGACAAATGCAAGGGGAAATATTGTCAGTTTAAATTAAACTCGCATACCAGAAAGTCTATTTTTGTACTAAGATTTCTAACAAAATAGTAACATATGATTCATCATTGGATTCCTCTTTTCATGATCTATCCACTGCTGGTGAGAAAAATATCAAAGATAAACGATGATTAAATTTCTCAAAAACTAAAAATATTACGAACAAAATCTATACAGTATATTACTTGCCCCATGATTCTGCATTGTTGAGCGAAATCTGTAAGTTATGGAGGTGGCCCATTGTTCGTGGGGCACTATATATAAATATATCTATATATATAAAAGACAGTCGTGTTAGTTACACTATTTATAACTCAAGAACGGCTGTACCGATTTGGCTGAAAATTGGTGAGCAGGAAGCTTAGAGCCAGGAGACGGACATAGGATACTGCTTATCCCGTTCGACAGCGTTCCTGTGTGAGAACGCACGTTTTTGCACGTTTTCGCACGTTTTCGCGTGATTTCGCGTGATTTCGCATGTTTTCGCGTGATTTCCGTGATTTCGCGGGTTTTCGTATGATTGGGCGGAACGGAGTTCTCTGTTAAGGCGGAACAGAGTTCGCCGGGTCAGCTAGTATATATATATATATATATATATATATATATATATATATATATATATATATACACACACATGTATGTACTTTGGCGCAATAGCCTCTGACGAAGCCTGGGTCTACCAGCGGGTCCTCACCTTGCAGCCATGGGTATCGAGGTACGTGTGGTTAGCACGCAGGCATCCCTACGCAGTGTTCTGGTTTTCTCAACCTGAGAAGTGAGTTTTCTCAGCATTACAAAGCAACATATATTGGGGCATTCCAAGGAAAACGCACATTATAAACTTGTCCGAACGGGAATTGAACACGAGGTTGCGTCATGGAAAGCGATCACGCTGACCAATAACCTACCCGTGAGGGCATATATATTTCTTAATTTTAAGAAAGGTCACGCACAACGTTTTTGAATCCACGAGTAATTTACGCGCAATTTAATGCAATTTATAGAAAATTATTTTCTCGAAAACGGTTCCATACCTTTTCATGAAATTATTTTCTCGAATGGAGCAAAGAATGCTTAAAAGTGGTCCAAGGAGGATATTAGTTATTTTCAGCGTATTCTTGAGAAGTGAAAACAAATTTTTAAGGTTGGTTTGTTGGTTGATTGGTTGGTGATTCCGGGCGCGTCAACAGCTTAGATCATTAGTCCCGTAAGTGTAGGGCATGTTTTTCCTCAGGTGATGGCGATCTTCGCCCGCTGGATGGTGAGATCCGGCGCCGACCTACCGTCGGCTATCGAGGTTTCCCCCTAACCAGGACTCTCCCACCAGCGGGGCACCGTCCCAGCTGGGACAAGCTCTAAGCTCCCGACCGGTCTCCCGGAATATGTGGTAGTGTAGTGCATGTTAGTGTGTGTGTGTGTAAGAGGAGAGGATATGACAAGGAAGAGGAAGGAAAGATAGCGCGCGGTCCGTGGCCCGTTTCTTAGGGTACTGCTCCGGTATTCGTTAGGTGTTGAACGGAGAAACTACGGAACACTACCGATCAGAGCAGCCGGCCGATAGAATTCTTCTCCAGACAGCGACCGAATTCGACCTAGCTGAAAAGCTAGTCAGTGGTAAGGACTCGAACCTAGGACCTCCCGGTCAGATGCGCTGCAATGACATCAGTTGATGCACTGAGCTACCGCTCCCGGTAAATTTTTAAGAAGGCAAAACTACAATATTTATGATACTGATTTTTTCCTTAACGGAATCTGTTCGTTAACTGTTGATCCTGAAATAACGTTAATGAAACACTGAACTTTTGAAAAATGTAAATGCAAATGTTCAACATTTTTTAAAGCGCCGGAAAGGTGAAGTGTAGCTATGGTGGTGTAGGGGTAATGTGAATGACCTGCTAACTCTAAGAACCTGAGTACGATTCCCAGCACGTTGAAAAATTTGTTGCTAGTTGGAAACACTTACGCAGCTTCATGTATTATAATATTACTTTTCCTTACAAGTAATGCAAGAACGTAAGTGCTGAAGTAGCACCCGTAGTTTTTATTTAAATATTTTTTCTCAAAGAGAGGAATATATGATTATAAAATGACGCGTATCAGCTTTTTTCTTGAAAGCTCAGAAACTTCGAAAATTGCATAATGACAATAATAATATGACATTGGTTCAATAAAATGCCAGAATTTCTTAAATTTGTCACAATTGAAGAGAGAGATTTGTTTATACTGTAATCTATACCACAATATAAGACTTTAAAATTATTTCATTAAAGTACTTTTCGAAAATAAAAGTATTTTTTACGTAATATTGAGTAATATGGTGAAAATGTTAATTTTTGGTATGATTAACTAGTTCATTACTGCATGTTTATGGTCCTGAATTGAAACAGGTAGTGGTATACTTAATACACTTGGGTCTATTCGGAATCGTTATGCACGCGTGGGGTTGATTTAATTTATTTAGTCAAAGAACAGTAAAAACTGAATATGACGTATGGGGAAAAAGTACCATTTTCGCACGCTTTCTTGAGCTCCAGAATTTCTTCTTAACAGTTTAACATGAATAATGAATAAAAGTTAAAGAAAAAGGCTAGGTTAACAAGATTTGGAAACTAGACAATTTCAATCCCGAGTTATAGAAAATTTTTTGCATCGGTAAACGAAATGCAGATTTTTTTATATATTGCGAATAAAATAGTAATACTCCCGGCTCTACTCCTACCCCTAGTAGCACAAGCAGATATCAATAAAACGTGCACCTAGTGAAACTATGCGCACGTTTTATTTATGTCCAGAAGTAAAACAAGGGGATCATCTCAGCATTTTCTCAATGGATCAAGGAAACTGACCAAAACCTGATCAAGATGGGAGTCATTGATCTGGAAGCCGAAATACATGATTGTTACACGCAAATTAATCTTTTTTTAAATTAAACAATAGAAATGTAAACTAGAGCATTATATATCATTGTTAAAATAAATATTATTTTTCTTTTGATTGTCGGTACACTCTCTAATTGTATAGTAACAGTAATGCCGCAGAACATACTTCACTTTGAACTTATTTGTGTACCGATTTTAATTGTTTAATGTCATTTAGTAATGTGTTGATAAGTATCGAACATGTATTTTATGTGGATTTCTTGTAATGAGCTGTTAATAATGACATCTTAAGAATATGATTTCTCCGACATGTGTTGTAATTATAAATATCAGTAGGGCATAAAAAATAAATTCCTACTGTTAAGAAAGTCAGTTTTGACAAAAACAATAGATTCGAAAATAATTAGGCACGGCAATGGTTAGATTCCAACCTCAATGAATAGAAGCTTTCAGGAATCATTTGGATAGAATTTTATTATTATTCGAATAATTTTTTCTGCAAATTAAAAGTCTTGGTTCTATAGGATGAGCTTCTCCAAAATATTATGCCATTTCTCAAGGGGGAATGTTCATTTGCAAAATACACGCAACGACCTCCACGAAGGCTGACAGAATTTGAAATAATTCTGATACGTAACATAATGAACTTAATTTAGTGTTTAATTCAGTTTTATGAAAACTCCATTTGAGGTTAGAATTGAGAGACCCACAAATTTTGTTACCATAACATCCGCTAATTGCACATTGTTCACGCCAGTTTGAAATGAAAAAATGCACTGAAACAGTTAATTCTTCGTTAATTATTAATTTGTTTTAACAGAAGTAATTTGAAACGTCTGAAATCGTACTGTTTATTCTTAGTTTTGAGAAACGAAAATTCGTGTCATCAGGGAAAAGAACTGTTCTTCCATTTTTAATGGACGAGGGTCGTTTACGTGTAAAAGAAAGAGTATAGGACCTAAGATCGAACCTTGCCCACGATCAATTGGCGAAGAATTAGAAAGATAATAAAATAATTGTTATTTCGTGCCGATACAGTATTACTTCTCTTTGTGATCGATGTTTAAGTTACGAAATTATAGGGCAATACCACGAAATGCATATGAAGGTAATTTTGAGAGCAAAATGTTATGGTGAATAACATCAAAAGTTTTCGGAAGATCTAAAAATAATCCAATAGGAGCTTCATTTTGATACATTTATGAAGCAACATCTTTAAGAAAAGAAAAAATGGCAGTTTCCTTAGACTTTGGTTTTCTACATTCGTGTTCTGTGTCTGAAGACTCTTCGTTTGTCCTGACAAAAGTGTACATTCTCATACAGCAAAGCCTCTCCAATACGTTTCTAAAAAGTGGCAAATGAGAAATTGGTCGATAATTTTTATTTTCATTTTTGTTGCCTCTTTTAAAAATGGCTTAATTTTTGCTATTTTTTATTATTGTAAGGTCCACTAATTTGAGGCAGATTTTCACAGAATAACAATTTTTATCAAACAATTGTAATCACCTATTACACTTGTAGGTCTACAAAAAGCTGCCTCAAATTAGTGGATCTTACAAGAATCAAAAACATACCAAGAAAGGCAGTCTTATTCAAGTAATTTGTTAATTTTTGCTACTTTGAAAATATTCCTGTGCAAAAAGAAGCATTGGATATTTGAATTAACGGGTATATAATGATAGGTGCACATGTTTTTAATAAACGATCGGGAAATTCATCCCCACCAGACAATATTTACTTTTTAGTTTACTCGCTATTCTGAGGATTTCACTGGAAGAAGATTCGAAAATAAACATCGTGTCACAATTTTTTCGAAAAGCGTTTGATGATGAATTTTGTGTTTTTAGTCCCTTCGTAAGATCAGTCACAATTCTAGAAGTGTTGGTTGAAAAGAGTTTTACCGGATTACTTACTTCTATTATAATTTTCCTTGAAAACAACATTTTCTAAACAGTATCGAGATGATTTGGTCGTATTTTGTCTGATATTTCTCATTGCTTTAGTTTTGTTACTAACGTTCAAAATATCCTAATCATTTTTCATTATTTTTGCCTGTACTATTACATTCTTAAAATACTTTTGTATTTTCGGAAGAAGTCATGGAAATCGGGCGATACATTATGCTGTTTAGAAATAAAGTAAAGCGTACGTTGTTTCTATACGATGTTCTAATTCCTCATGTGATGCAAGTATTGTTTTAGCGAAGTCGGCTATGCAGGCCGACTAGTTTGTATTTTATGTACTCTTCTACTGAAATCTGAATACGATCAGAAAGTAACCTCGAACAGCACGTACTTTCTCGCTTTATTTGTAATCGTTACGTAATAATATACTACTTAAATCGCGAAAATATTTCTAGTCCACAAAAGGTTGTTTGCTCGCGCCTTGATTCGAACTCAGATTTCGTAAGCACTATTCTTATCCGCTATACCAAACGGTCGAGTTGTCACACGAACGTTCCCGGCGCTTCAAAAACAAAGTTGAACATCAATTTTTGAAAATTCAGAGATACTAATTCAAATCGAACCTAAAGATCTTATTTTGATGAGCAGGTTCATTAATAAAAATTCTCTATTTTCAATATGGTTGTTGTAGAAACACATTATTGGGGGGGGGGGCTGGTTAAATTCTAAAATGTGAAAAAATATCCTGACAGCTTAGAACATTCGTCAAAAAATTGGCAGCAGTGGTAGAACAGCAGTAGTAGTAGCAGCAACAGCAACAGCAGCAACAGCAGCAACAGCAGCAACAGCAGCAGCAGCAGCAGCAGCAACAGCAGCAACAGCAGCAACAGCAGCAACAGCAGCAGCAGCAGCAGCAGCAGCAGCAGCAGCAGCAGCAGCAGCAGCAGCAGCAGCGGCGGCGGCGCGGCGGCGGCGGCGGCGGCGGCGGCGGCGGCGGCGGCGGCGGCGGCGACAGTATTTTGTTCCCTCTAGTGTTTTACCGTCTAATTTGACATGGACCATGGTGCGTGCTACGTGTTGTGATGAAATGTAAAATTTCCAGTAACTCGCTTCTTCATGCATATAGTGAATATTATTTATTTTCAATATTTCAGGTTTTGAGTGTATATTTTTGTACATAGGGAATTACCTAATAACTACACTTATTTTAGTTCAAAATTAATTTCTGTTAATTTTCCAGGAACAATATATACGCACTCTTCTCTAAAGGACCGTACAAACACTAACAATTGACGAAAGAATTCCAACGAGACGCCGTAATACGATATTCCATACAGCAGTCACGTCCGTACGAATGCTGCAAACGTGCTCGCTAGGAAGCGGAGTGGGGGAGTGCCGGTGCTTCCTCTCAGCGGTGCCCGTGCGGGGAGCGACACGGGAAGAATGGATAGTGAGGGGATTGAGTTTGCTTGGTTCGGTGGGGTGGGGTGGGGTTGGGTTGCGGGTGGTGGCGTCAAGTGGAAAGGAGTGTGAGGGGCGGGGCGGGGCAGAGAGAGCCGCGCCCCTCCTCTTCCTACGGCGCACGTCGCGAAGGTGCGGCAGCGACGCACGTCGCGGAAACGCCCGCCCCGTCAGCTCTTGACGCTCCACGCCATTCCACGCGGTAGTCAATGCTATTTCTGTAATATGCTACAGATGCACACACGTACCATTACCAACTCCAGCTATTCCATACAAGCCCTAGAGAATGCTCGTGCATTTTCCATTTTTACAGACCCTTCTGCATTTATAATTGCTCGTATTTACATGTACACAGATTAGTATATCGCGATGATAACTTTTGCTTAAATGATTCTGCAAGGAGGAAGGTGTGTGAATATGCTTCAGACAGCTGTATTTATTTATCTAGGCTACTCCGAGGAAGTCGGTAAAAAATCGACTTGAACACTATCGCATTTGCCTATTGAAAATGTAACCCACGTTTAAAACGCCAGATAAGGTGAAACGGTTAGAAACGGCAATTGGATATGCTTTTGATGGATAGATGCTTATAACACAATTTTCCTCGTCCACGGAACAAACAATGTTCACATTGCCTGCTCACATAAGGAAGCACGGCTGTTCGCCACGGAAACGCGGACGTTCCACTTTTCACAGGGAGGACACATCCATGGAAGTTGCTTGATTTCGTTCTGTCAGCTCTCACTGACACAGATAATAATAGAAAGAAGGAATGGTTTAGATAATGGAAATTCGAGAAGAGGTAATGTAGGAGCGAAGAAAAATGAGAGAAAAATAAACAGGTGAAGGAGGATAGTAGGAGAAGCATATAGGATAGATACCTTCCCGACCCCCCCCCCAAAAAAAAATCGCAGTGACAAACAAATCCAATACAATATTTGACGCAGAGGGATTACATAACTAACTGGTGCTTAGCATCTAGCAATTAATGTACAAAAAGAAGCCGCAGATAGAATAAGGAAGCAGAGACGAGTAGAAATGGCAATCATACGTAACGGAACGCAAATTAGACACAGAACTCTTAGGACATAAAATTTCAATTAATATTAGAATATTAAATATTAGGGAACGGATTTCCATGTAATTACATGTTTTTACAGGAACTAAATACATGCATTCAATAATATTATTTAGAGTTTACAAGACATTTCGAATAATTTAAAACTATTTTTATTTTACATATTTTTACATATTTTGGTATAATTACGTATTTTTGAATATTTTACCTATTACTATTTATTTCGTTACATTTTAATATATTTATAGAGGAAACGGAACATTTCAAATGCGGGTTTGCAATATACGATACGGAATCATCTTTCTTACAAATCAAATGAAATGCTGCTGCGTTTCTATTATCACCATATCTTCATCATGAATTGTCAATCATACCCCCCCCCGCTTACAGTGTACTCGGAGTCGAACACGTCGACGGAATTACTTATGTGAACAAAAGTAATTTCAACCATGTGCTTGCTTGGTTGCTCATGTTTCAAACAGCACAATCGTTAATCGATCGACAACTAACAAATATTTTACAGAAAATTGCTTTACCGCGTTTTTCGATTAGGGGGGGGGGTATATTCCCTTCAATCCCCTACCCAGAGATCCATCACTGGCTACACGGTACTATTCACTTGAACTCCGGCTCTTCGTAAACATTGTTATATATATATATATATATATATATATATATATATATATATATATATATATATATATATATACTATAAACGTATTTTATATTCCGAATAAAATTTTTGTGTGTGGTGAAGTCTAGTGCACAGTTACTTCTGTAGAGGTGAGGTAAAACTTACTTTCAGTCACTCCGAATCCTTGTTAAGAACTGATCGGAGACTTTAGAAGTTCGGAAAATGCTTGTAGATAACAATTTTAAACTCAATAATGAATTTTTATTTTACATATATTCTATTCTTTCTTACACTTTTGGAAAAACTAAGTACATATTCATGTACATATTTTGGATTTTTTATTACAATCAATTCCCCTTCCTAATTATTAACTACTTCTTTAATTGTGTGACAATGCACAACGAATTGAATGGCTCTCTGCGCGACGCGTCTGGATGAATGCGAGTTTCTTCTTTCGAAGGTGTCTTTCCTCAGAATTAACGCAATCAAAAATAAATTCACATTAATAGCGGAGTCAGAATTTTGTAGTCACAAAACTGTGCAATATTATTACTGGGCAGTATTCTTTCTTGATAATTACAATTAAGTCAAGAATCTAATGGCAAGCAAATGTAGTCTTCCATTACGAAACATTCAATTTCTTCTTCCTCCATTTTTTATCGTGCAAGTTACTACTACTAAATATTCGGTAACGCTAAAGGCATAAATTCGCCAACATTTGGGACTACACATTTGAGATTGAAATTGAATCGCAAAGCGTTATACGATTTACATACATTTAAAAATAAGAATTGTCTTATAAAATTCAAACAGTTTTCATTTTCATGTAGAGCCTGTGTACGTATAGAGATGCAGAAATGTAGAGTACAGAGAAGTAGAGATATTAACAATTGATAACGACGCAGTACCTTTTATCATAGTCTTTCTTAGTCAAACTGAATTGTTCTCGGCACACGTTTCTCACTATATTGTTTGATATTATTATAGCAAGGATTGTTTAAATTTATACATGAGAAGAAATAATTTGGAATACAAATTAACGAAGATTCATAAAAAGTAATTCGCAGAAACAGAATTTTAGAAACTTCATTAACCATCGCTTCGTTTCTTATAACTTCACAGAAATATTTTTATCATCTCTGTAGACTTTGTTCATTTCCAGCTGGGTTTAGTACCAAGAGAAGACGAAGCCCAGCACTGAGAAACTTGCCAGCAAATAATATTATTAATACGAGTATTTACATGGAGTACGAACCACGCAATTGCCTGTTTACTCTTCATTTTAATAAGACATTTTCAACAATTCCTACTGCCAACTAAGCGAAAACAGAAAAGGCGAAGCACTGTACGCGAGCAGCGTTCACAGATAAGAAACTCTGCATGTCACAACGTCAGTTACGTATTCTGTAAGCAGATAACGTTATCTCTCTAGTCTTACCTGGCATGGAGTATGGCATCTGCTGTTGGTAGTATGAGGATGGATGGATCCAATAATAACTTGGTCTCAGGGGGTGGTAATACGATGTAAGTTCAACTCCCAGGGGTTGGTACGGGTTGTAATAATGATGACGACGGCTGGACTTCATAATAGTGTGACGTCAAGCTACGTCCACACGCCACGCACAAATGATGAGCTCTACCATCTTATGCCAAACACTCGACAATTCCACGAACACCGACTGTAGTCGCCATTCTCTAAAGCGAAAACTTCACCAGCTGTGAAAATCTCCCCACAAAATATTTGATCTTCTGTCTTCCGAAAGTCGAACTCTGTCCAAACGGTTGGCAAGACTTATTGCGATTGAAAGTCGTTCGTAACAATGAAAACACCAGCCAACCAACGGCCACAGCGGACTGAGCAATGTTTTGCTTTCTGGAGCGCGGTGTTACAATTCTTTACCGGAGGTCTACTCGCTGATCACTTGTTGCGGCCAACTAACGTTATAAGTACCATATTTCAAAAATGGCTCAAAACAACGCACATTCAACTAGTGTCGTGTGTCTGCATGAATGCAGAAACAAAACGTTCACAATATTCTGTCTTATTATATAATACATAACACTTATGGCCAACAAACACACTGATTCACCATTCGGTACAGCACAATCGTGAAAAGTGCCTGTCAGTTAATTTGCAATCAAATCCTTTATTATTTCTCGGCAGTTAACGCATCATTAATGTTCAAAGAGACAAATTCACGATACATTCACCTAAATTTCACTGGAGTTTACGCAAATCCCCAAACATCAAAACCTCGAAAGAGGAGCGTCGTATTTTTTCTCGGCTCACTTTTTCCTGCTGCGTGACGCACTGACGAATAGCTGTCGAGTGGCGGAAACAAGGCCTGCGCTGGCAGTGGCAGTGGCCGACGCTCCCATACAAGGCTCAGCTCTTCGGGGTGGACTGTCAGGCAAGCGGAATCGAAAGCACAGCGAGCCCCACCGAGCCGAGAGCCGAGCGCCTGGTTCCCAGCACTGCGCCGCTTCAGCCCGTCGTGTTTGCCCAACAGGTCGGCCGCGCTTGGCGAGCTCTGCAACGGCACGGCGGCGCCGCGCGGCTCGGCTCGGCGGCGGAGGCGGCGGCGGCGCGGGCGGCGGCGGCGGCGGCGGCGGAGGCGCGGCAGCGGCGGGGGTGGGGCGGAGGCAGCACGGGCAGAGCGGTGGGGGTGGGGTGGGCGCGGGGGCGGTGGTGATGCGAGCGGAGACGGTGGCGGCGGTAGAGGTGGAGGTGGAGGTGGAGGTGGAGGTGGAGGCGGAGGCGGAGGCGGAGGCGGAGGCCGAGGTGGGCTTGGAGGCGGGCGGCGGGCGTACGCGGGGCGCAGTGCGCAGAGCACGGAGCGCAACGAGCGAGTCGCCGGCGCAACGCGCATGCGCCTCCGCCACTAACGCCATCACGGCAGCGACGCGCGCGATTGGAAACGCACCCGCGTTACAACACTTCCGTTCTCACTCGGCACACGCAGCGCCTACACCATTTTTCCTCCCACTCCCGCCCCGCGAAGAGTGCTAACTGCATCCGCGTTTCCAGCGAAAAATTTCATTCACATTGAAATCACAGTAAAAGTTTTCCGCTTCTCACCTTCATAATTTTGCATTCGAATATTAAAGTCACATTACCAAGATACCGCGTTTTAACAATTGTGTATGTCACAAGAAAATAAATATATTTCATGGTACATATCTTACTGAAAATCCTTTTAACTCGACGGAATATTTAATAAATTAGAAAAATATGCAGCGCTCACCCGAGAGCAGATACTTTACATAAAATTTAACCTTCTTGTATTAATTACTAAATAAATGATGAAATCTTTTTTTAGAATTGTCGCCACATTAATTTTTTTATCTATTCTGAGTTTTCCAGCTGAAGCCGAGTTCGGCAGGTAGTGTACACGTGTTTCGTATGGTTTTCAGTGATACCACAAAATGTTTTGTATTATGTTCAATTTTCTTTTCTAGTGTTTGTATTTCGTCCGTGAGTGCCAATGTAGCTACAAGGGCACCCCTCATTGCTGTTGTTCATTGAATTTGTAGCTCTCACTACAAAAATATTAGCAATTATCCTCTCATATTTTGCTCTGCATTTCACACAGGATTTGCTAAACTTAAAGTCTGCATTCAAAAAATCTATTTCAAAACTAATGATCTCTAGCCTACCTAATGTCTGGCTACACTTCGTAATTTTTAAATGATTATAGTGTGTTCTGTTTTCGATTTTTACATAGAAAGGTGAAACGCATTTTGACCCACTCGTAATTTATTTTCAGACATGAAATAGATTAACGATCTCCGATTTAGTGATTCTTTTGGTTAACATCCTCTCGCAGAACTAGGGGCTTTGTGATATTTAAGGTGGGCGACATATTGCCACAACGTCCTTTGGTACCACTACTAGGGCAATGAACAGTTTCATCATTTACCTCACACGGGCGATTCATTACAATACTTCCTCGTTCCTCTACACTACGTACACGACAAGTAAAATTAGTGGGGCAACAAAAGTACGCATTTTCTCGTATTAACTATAATAGTTATATTTAATTAACGAAACAACGACCGAAAAATTCGATTCGTTGTTAATGATTCCGGGCGCGTCAATTAATAGGGTCATTAGTTCCGTAAATTTAGTGCATGCTTTTTCCTCGTTAGGTGGCGGTGTTTTCGGGATGGATGGCGAGATCCGGCGCCGATCTACCGTCGACTAGCGAGTTATCCCCAATCAGCTATCTCCCACCAGCAGGGCACCGCCCTAGCCTGGAGAAGCTCTAAGCCCCCGACCGGTCTCCCGGCATGTGCGGTAGTGTACGGCATATTAGTGTGTAAGTAAGGGGTGAGTATATGACTAGTAAGGGGAAGGAAATATCGCGCTTTCCGCAATTCCGTGGCCCGTTTGCTAGGGTACTGCTGCTGCATTCGCCTAGCGTTGTTCGGATAAAGCACGGAAAACTACCGATCAGAGCAGTCGGTCTCTAAAATTCTCCTCGAGACAGCGACTGAATTCAACCTAGCTGACAAGCTAGTGTCGATAATCTTACCACTGTCGGGACTCGAAACTAGGATCTCTGGTCAGAGGCACTGCAGTGACATCAGTTAATGCCCTCAGCCATCTCTCCCGGAAAAATTCGAAAATATATTGACATCTTCAATTTTTTAAAACAAACATTTTAATGAAATTTTCACTTATCCATATGAATGTAGTGTATTATGATCTGCGGTAACAAAAATATTTTTCTTAAAAGGTTTAGCGCAACTCAGGATTCTAAACAGAGATATTCAGTTCGGCACTCCAGCCCTTACTACTTGAGATATTTATGATAACAGCTGGATGGCACTTAAACAGTATTTTTAATGTCCCCTTGAGTCTGACATTTCAGAAAATTCTTCTAAAATGAACAAAAAAAAAAACAACGAATTTTCCAAAAGTTGTATTTGATATGATTTATTTTCGAGAAAACAGTAAAAGTTGTATGTAACGTATAGAATATGAAATTATAATATTATTAATATTAAATTAAAATATGTATGTGAAATTAACAAAAGATGTATTGCGGAATTGTCAGCATTTACAAAGAAACTCTAGCTTCAATATTCAAGTTGCAAAACAGGATCAAAACGCAAGAAAGTGCAATATCTGAACTTTTGCAATTTTCAAAATTTGATATGATTCAATGAAAATCGTACATATTATCGCCATATTACGTATTGTTAAGCACAATTTTCTCTACACTAGCAAGCATTACAGCAAACCTATTTGGAGCATTTATCGGTAAAAATTTGTATACGTATTTGTGGAAAATTATCAAGAGTTCACTTAAAATTACACGAAAACGACTAATATATTCAAAATACACTACAATAAATGTTTTCTAATATTACAGAATAAATTTCATTAAAAAAGTAGTTCTATAAAAGCACACGCTATCTCCTATTACATTAACGTGTTTCGTAAGAGAAGTACAACTTCTTCCGAATTAACATTTCAGCCATCACTTGCTTTTAATTTAATTTTATTTATTGTATTTATTATATTTTATTTCCGTCCAACAACAGTAAAAACAGTACGTGACGCATTTAGAAGGCTCATTTTCCTGAACTCCAGAATCCCTACCCCATATTTTTTACTATACATGAATAATACCTACAAAAGAACATTAGAAAACGAAATGCTCGCTGTCGAGTAAAAGAAAATTAATTTCCATCGATTTACGAACTACCGATTTGTTTTAAAGTAGTGTTAAAAATAGCAAGCCAAAGCCCCGGCTCTACTGCAACCACATCTGGCAACTACTGGTCCAACTACAGTACGTACTTTCACGCATTATTTGTAATTCGCAATTTTCGATTATTCAGAGTTCAACGAAAATCAGACGTGCACTATTTTCAACTGTCGTTCGTTCTATCCGAGGAAAAGAGCAAAGAAGAAATTTGGAAGAGTTTTTGACAAAAACATTTTTTGACAGTATTTTCAAAAAACTTTACATGATCTTACTTAAATATTTATTTTTTTTACAAACAATTTCATTAAGTTAAAAATTGTTCCCATCAATATTGTAGTGTTGCCGCAATATTGGTCCATTTTTCGAATACTTAAAGAGTGTTCAGTGTAAATGGAACTTGCAGAGGGAAGCGTACTTACCTCTATTCGAAAAAAATTAAAGAAAAACATTTAGAGCAGTTTTTGGCCGATCCGGGTAGCCGAAATCACTTAGGCATTAGTGCCATGGTGGTGTCGGACCGAAGGATCGTGGGTTCGCATCTCGCTTTGGGCATGACTCCTGGACAAGAAAAAGCTGAGCTGGAGTGAATGGAGAGTTTCTGTGGCATGGCATGGTGCAACGCACTTCAATCGCGATGAATCAACACTTCCTTGACGCTTGTCGCCGCCGACTGGCAAGTGGCGACTAAGTGACGAAGCAACCGTCACGTTGCCGAGCCACGCACTTGTCGTTGCAATTCACTGCTCCTCGAGCTCCCCGCGGTAAGCCTTGCTCTCCAATCCCCATGTGCATGATGTGGTTGAGTGCTGGATTTGAGAGTCATAAGGAGATCGTATGTCTAAAGAAAAATATAAGCATCGTACGTCTAAAGAAAAATATTGGGTTCGCCAGGAATGTGAGACAATTTATGCGTCAGTAAAGAGAACGCTTGAAATCGTCCTGAAGAAGTCTAAACTTTTCTATTTAAAATGATGGAATTGCGATATTGTTTTTTTAATTTAATTTATTTATCGTCAAGAACAGCTTAAAAATAAGGAGAGAAGTGTATTCAGTGCAAGTTCTTGATTTTTGGGATCTCTAGCCTAACCCATTTACATGTTGAATATCAGGTAGAAACGAGCGGTTTTGGCAAAATGCATAAGAAATACGAAATAGTGTTAGTTCCCATGTAATAAAAACTATTTACAAAAGCTACAGTTCTTGGCCATAACCCCCCCCCCGCATCGTACCCTTCGTGGAGGAATAGTCTTACTGGCATCGAACATGGAGAACGTTAATTTGAAAAACGTAATACACCCACTCGTAATGAATTCTAGGCAAAATGCACAGATAGTGAAGTTCCGTGTATGTTCAGAAGAAAAACAAAAGGGTATCTCGGCATTCGCTCAAACGATCAGGAAGCAGGGCAAAAAGCCTTGATCGAGATGGTAATCATTGACCCAGAAACTGGGGTAAAAACTTGTTATATGCATATTTAGTCTTTTAAAACTATACAGTCCAAATCGTAACTAATTCATTAAATATCATTGTCAAAATTAATATTACTTTCTTTTTTGATGCTCGTTAAAGTCTAATAGCATAGAAACAGTTCTGTAACAGAAAAGATTTACTTGGCCCTTTAACTTGTGTATCAGTTTTAATCGTTTAATGTTATTGGACAATGTGTTGTTAAATAATGTACATGTATTTTACGTGAATTTTTTGTAGTGAGCTGTTGATACTAACATCTGATGAATGATTACTACGAAGAGTGTTATACTTATAGACATACGCTGGAAACATTTTCCCGCACTTCAGTAAGACATTTTTAACAAAAACAACTGATTTGTAAATAAAGAGGCAATGTAATTATTAGATTAATAAACAGGTTTACAAGAATCATTTGGGTGCGATGAGCTAATTATTAGTACAATTCTTGTTTTGTAATCTAAAATTCTCAGGCGGGAAAGAACATTTGCGAAATCTGCACAAGGAGCAGTATGAAGGCAGACTGAATTTGAAAGAACTTTGAACACGTAATATATTGAATATTATTCTGCGAGACGTTACATTAGGGTTTGTCTGAATTGGGAGACCCAAAAACGTTACCTGAACATCAGTCAAATGCACATTGTTCATTTTCAATGGAGTATACAATTGTGAATTTGAAATGGAAAACTGCGTTATAACTGTTTTCCCTTCGTTTACCATTAATTTTGTTATTACGAAGCCAATTTAAAACATCCGGTATTGTACCAATAACTGATTCTTTATTGCAAGGATATTCGCATCACCAGTAAACAGAACTGTTCTTCCTTTTCGAATCGAAGAGGGCATAACGTTTACGTAGAGTAGAAAGAGAATAGGGCCTAAAATCGAACCGTTCGGGATCGCATGTGCAATTCGCAATGAATCACAAAAGTAAGTATATAATGTCCCATCATTCCAGTATGGAATTGTCCACTCTCTCATATCGTCGCTTAAGGTAAGAACATAAACAATAAAGCAACACCAAGGATTCCATACGGAGGTCATTTTGAACATACAATGTTATGATTAAGGGGCGGATTTTAATGAAATGTCTTTTTTTTCTTTTCACTTTAGTACAATGCCCATTTGTAATTATTTTTAATGGAAATTAGAATAATGATGATTTTAAATTCATTTTAATGGAATAACATTTTAATGGAATTGCTCCAAATAATATTTACGAGACGCAACAAATGTTCTCCACAGAATTCTTGAAAATGGTAGCCTATTCGATTTCTTCGCTGAGAAATTGTAATGTCAACCTTTTACGTAATATAAGATTGTGACGCCTATCAGCGCCATTGGCGGTTCGGCCGACTTCGGAATAAATCAAGACAGAGATTTCCTGGAAAAGAACAGTTCAAATCAAAAGTTTGCAAGCTGGGTTCACTTGAACGAACGGAAGAAGCCTCAATTATATCAGTAACATATCCAACAGTTTCATTTGTTCATCCGAACTGGTTTTGATCACATTCTTTACGTCATTTTTCTTTGCTTTTTACGTCATTTTTCTTTGCATTTTAAAATATGTTAAAAGTATTTTATTGATATTTGGCGATGTTTTGGTCATCATGATCCGCCTCGTAGTGATCGATGACGTCAAAAGCTTTTGAAAGATCTAAAAATATTCTAATAGGTGTTTCGTTTTGATCCATGTATAAAGCCATGTATATTGATCCATGTATAAAATATACATATAATATATGTATATTTAAGAAAAAAATATTCCGGTTTCAGTTGATTTTTATTTCCTATTAACTAACTGATTAGTGATTCCGGGCTTGTCACCTGCTTAGGTCATTAGTCCCATTAATGATGTGCGCGACTTTATTGCTGGAGATGGTGATTTTCCCCCGCTGAATGGCGAGATCCGGCGCCAATCTACACGTCGGCTAACAGTTTTCCCTTCAACTAGGCATCTCCTATCAGCGGGACATCACCCCACTAAGCCCCCCTACTCCCCACATGTGTGGAAATGTAGTACATATATAACTAAGTCAGGGATGAGGAAGGGCAAGGAAGAGGAAGGAAAGATCGCGCGCGGTCCGTGGCCCGATTATTAGGGAACCGCTCCAGAGTTCGCTTGGTTAGAAAACATTGACAACTAATGATCAAAGCAGCCTCCAAAAAAAGCGAATGAATTCGACCTGGCTATCTAGCTAGAGTCGAAAACCCTGTCACCGTGGGATTCGAACCCTATGACCTACCCGTCAGAGGCACTGCAGTGAAATCAGTTCACGCCTTGAGCCAGCTAAGCCGGTTTGATTTTCTAAATCAATGTTGGCAATCTGAAAATGCGTCGTATTTATTGAGAAAGGTTTCCATTCGTTCGTAAAAATAAACTCTAATATTTTTGTAAAAAGCTGACAAAAGAGGAATTGGGCGATAATTCCGAATTTCATGTTTTTTCTCTTTTTTGAAGAGCGGCTTTATGTTCTCTGTTTTGAAAATATCTGGAAATGGTCCGGTGCATAAGGAGGCATTAAATGTGAGAGTGAACAGGTGTACGTATGCAGGAGCACAAATCTTTAGCAAGGAATTCCGAAATTCAACTAAAGCAGCCGAATATTTACTTTTTAGTTTCCTGATTATTTTGAGAATGTCATAGGAAGAAGTTTCGGAAACGAACAACGTGTCTAAAATTTTTATGGAAACGTCGGATGATGAATTTTGTAGCTGAAGACCCATTGTGACATCAGCAGCAATTCTCCTAAAAAATATTGGTTGAAGAGACTAGCCACTGTTGCTGGATAGTTTATTTCTCTATCATTTTTTGAAAACAACATTCTCATTACATCCCCATTACAAAATGGTAATTACCCAAGTACAGTACACGGAAGGAAGCACCAACAATATATATATTTATACGTACTGAAAGGAAGAGATAAGAAAATGTTTCTGGTGCCAAATTCTTGTTCCTCGGCTCCAATGTGGTAAGAATTGATTATTTGTGTTCAGGAAAGAGACAATTTTCAATTTCAAGAACGCAATTCAAAGAGACAGTTTCAAAGGGACAATTATATAAAAAATTATTAAAATGTTTTTTGAACACTACAAAATCACTTTGCCTTGGCATAACCAAGACACATTGACACCTAATGTCCCATGAAATTTAAAATTCCTTTTTTCAGAATTTACAGAAAAAGATATAATAGGAAACAAAGCATCCAATGGAGTTCTGTTTATTATTCGATCAAATAATGAGCTTAAAGCAAGAGGGATAAATGTCCCGTTAGATAAATCTTATGAGCAGAAGTGTGCGTATCAGGGTCAGCAGGGAAAGGAGGGCGTTCGTTTTGAAAATTCGAACGGGAACGCGTAGCCCTATGAAATAAAAAAAAATTATTTCCGTAAATATAATTGATTCCTGATGTCCCCTATTTTAAGGTGACAAATTGGGAGTTCATACGTGATATTTGAGATCATTAAACCAACTGGTACCCTGTAAATTGTTCAACATCAAACCAATTACAAATATTAATTGTATCATCAATGTTATCCTTGTAATTTGCTGTACCATTTATAGGTAAATGTGTTATTTGTAAGTAAAAATGTTTAATGGAAAGGGGGGTCCAAAATAGGGACAGAAGGGTTCAGAAATGCAGTTGGCTCCCCCTTTTCTTTTAGGCTGCGCACACTACTATGTTTAAGAATTCACAATTTAAACAGTAGATAGGCGAACTAACACACATTTTACACCTTCAAAACTAGGTGCTAAACATAACATACTTTCTCGCATTATTTTTTATGTGTTCCGCCATATTAAACTACTATATAAACATGGAAAAACTATTTTCACACTTTGACTCTAATCCAGGTCCTGTGGGGTAACTCGCCGTCAGTCTTACCACTACGCTACTGAACTGTCAGGTTTAAACTCGGCTCAAGCGCCATCAATTTTATCGTCCCTTGATACATACTAGGAGAAATTTAAAGAAAACTTTTGGACTGGTTTTGAGATTTTTTTCAAATTGCATACATTTCAGACAAATTACTAAAAATCCACTCGTTTTTTCAAAAAATTGAACAAGAATTTTTAAAGAGATGATTTTTTTACAACAGACTTTCTTTCAGGCAAAAATATACCATCAATTTTCTAGTTTTGAAATGTTAACTTTTTGCAATTTTCGAAAAAAGGTAACTGAAAATGGGACTAGCACCATGTTTTTTAACCTTTACTTATTACATATGAGGAAAAAATTGGAAGCGGTTTTTGAGAAAAAAGTGTTAAAAAAATTTGTAAAATGCATATATTTCACGCTACCGAAAACTACTCATATTTTCGAAAAATTGAATAGAAACTAATTTGATGATTGATTGAGTTTAAGGGCGCTTCAACAGCTAAGGTCATTTGCGCCCGCGTCAAATTATTTTACGTCCAGTGCACAATATTGCAGTGCCTAGCTAACAAAGGAAAATTAAAATTTTTAAATAGAAGCGAAGTAAAACTGAAAAGGAACGCATCCTAATAAAATGGTTTCGCAGAAAAATGCCAGATAGTTTGTTTTTAAATCTCGGGCTAAAAGCCAGTAATTGGCACTATCATCATCTCTCAGATAAGGCTGTACCAACCAGTCTCTCGCAAAAAGCCAAAAAGCTTGCAGAGAGAAGATTCGTCATTACTAAGAATCTCCGCAAGGGAGCTAGCAAAGGTCATGCCTTCGACGGCTCTCTCTTATCTTAACACAGTGTAAGAGAACATGCTCCACGGCAAGATCTATTTTGCAGTATTCGCATACAGGGGGTGGGTCCCCTGGAGGAGATAACCGTGGGAGAAATGGCAGTGACCGATTCGGAGGCGTGTTAAAATGATCTCCTCTCGCCGAGCATCACGAGATGAGGAAGACCAAGGATTTATGGAATCCTTGATTCTCGTGAGCTTATAATCTGAGTCAAGTCACTCTGTTTGCCATTCACTGCGGATAGAGCGTTTTATAAACAGCTTAGTGTCTTCCGTGGGGACGGTGAAGAAGTCTAATTCTCTTTTCTTCAAAGCGGACTTTGCTGCCTGGTCAGCTATTTCATTTCCTCTTATTCCCACGTGTCCAGGGACCCAACAAAAGACTAAAATATACTGGCGGACCAAGAGATGGTGAATTTGCTGTTGGATGGTCCTTGTCAGCGGGTCACAAGACGAGAAGGAGGAGATGAATTCAAGAGAGCTTTTTGAATCACTGCAGATCACTACTTTCTTCAGTGACATCGATCCAGTATATTTAAGTGCCTCCAAGAGCGCATACTTCTCCGCGGTATAGACGCTGCACGAAGAGTCCAGTCGAAAGTCTTGCGTGGATCTACTGCAGTAGTAGGCACATCCGACTTTGCCGTTTAGGGAGGAGCCATCGGTGTAAATAAAGAAATGGCCAGGATACGTAGATTTTATCGCCTCAAATTCCGATAAGAATGTACTGGAAGGAGTTAAGGAATTAGGAAGGTTAGACAGTCTAAGATCTATTATCGGCCGGTGTAGTTTCCAAGGGGAAACAAAGTTTCGGGGGGGTTTCACAGGGTTGAGTAGTTTTATATGAAGCTTCTTTAAGAGCATACGGAGACGGACACCCAGGGGAGGGGGTAATGACGGTCTAAGCGCATATGAAGTCAGGTGGGTTGGATGGAGGACTGCTTGACGCGAGGGAGTATCAACATTGGATAATTTCGCGCCATACGAGGCAATCAGAATATCCCGCCTTCTGCTCAGGGATGGTTCTCCAGCCTCGGCCAAGAGGCATTCGATGCGACTCGTGCGGTAGGCGCCTGTACTAATCCTTATGCCAGCATTGTGTATGGTATTTAATGGCCGGAGGGTTGATGGAGACGCTGACCCATACACTATGCATCCGTAATCCAAGATAGGGCGGATGAGAGAGCTATACAAACGCAGAAGACAAACACGGTATGCGACCCAAGAGCTACCAGTAAGAGTGCGAAGGAGATTCATAGGTGATACACATCGACCCTGTATTTTACGGATGTGTTTTCGCCAGGTTAGGCTCTTGTCGAATGTGAGTCCAAGGAAGGTTGCGGATTCAACGAATGGAAGCTGCTGTCCTCCAAGAAAAAGGTCGGGGTGATTATGGAGGTGACGGATTCTGCAAAAGTGCATGCAAGTGGTTTTTGAGGTAGAGAACGTGAATCCTGTTTCTTTGCTCCATTCCTGCAGTTTGTTGAGCACAAGTTGTAGTTGCCTCTCAATAACGTGCACGCTCTTGGAGGAGCAAAAAATTGCAATATCGTCAACGAACAGAGATGCTTTCACAGGCTCCCGGATAACTGATGCAATATTATTGATAGCAATGGCAAACAGAGTGACGCTCAAAATTGATCCCTGGGGAACACCGTTTTCTAACTGGTGACTAGAGGATAGCACGTCGCCAAGGCGGACGCGGAATGATCTTGATGAAAGAAAACCTACTAGAAAGAAAGGGAGCCGTCCCCTAAGGCCCCAAGTATGCAAGGTGCGAAGAATACCGTACCTCCAGGTGGTGTCATACGCTTTCTCTATATCGAAGAAAATTGCTACCCTGTGCTGACGTAGCACGAAAGAAGTGGAAATCTGCGTAGCGACGGTGACTAAGTGGTCCATGGTTGACCTGTGCTTCCTGAAGCCACATTGGAGAGGTGTAAATAGGTTCTTTTGTTCCAGGAGCCAGACCAGACGTGTATTTACCATTCGCTCTAAAAGCTTGCACACACAGCTTGTGAGCGAGATTGGGCGGTAACTTGAGGGGGTTGTTCTGTCCTTTCCTTCTTTATGGATTGGGAGGACGATGGCTTCACGCCAAATCCTTGGTATAGCATGTTCAGCCCAAATCTTGTTGAAAATGCCGAGGAGAAAGGAACGAGCGTTTTCAGGTAGGTGTTTCAACTTTTGGTTGTGTATCTGGTCTGGTCCTGGAGCAGAATCTTTCGCACAAGCGAGGGCACAGGAAAGTTCGTCCATGGAGAAAAAGGCATTGTAATCTTCCTCCATGCGACTCGAGAAGTCTAATTTACAGTTTTTCATTTTTCTTTTCGTTTTTTGAAAGCCAGAAGGATAGTGTACGGAGCTGGAGATGTGTTCGTAATGAGAGACCATTTCTTCAGCAATTTCTTGTGGAGAGGTTAGGAGATTGCCATTTACCATAAGACCTGAAATAGACGGCGAAGGGAGTCTTCCACCGATCTGTCGGACCTTTCTCCACACTAGTTTAGGGGATGAACGGCAAGAGAGTGACGAGATGTAAGCTCTCCAGGACGCGGCCTTACTTTCCCGTATCGTTAATCTAGTTCTGGCTCGGAATCTTTTATAATTTATTAGGTTTTCCATGGTTGGGAACCTACTAAGTTTTGCCAATGCCCTCTTCCAATCACGGACCGCGGTGGCACAATCAGCGTTCCACCATGGCACGGGGAATATCGTTCCTCTCCTGATGACTTCGGTATGGCAAATGAGGCCGCATGAAGGACGGCGTTATTAAAATGGACAACCATAGCATCGATGTCGTTTGAGCAGTTTTCCGATATTCGTAATTCTTTCTTGAATGTTTCCTACTCAGCTCTTTGGATTAGCCAGCGAGAAGGGCGGGTAACGTTCAGATCGGGAATATCGAGGTTGACCCGAATGGGAAAATGGTCACTGCCATGCAGGTCGCCAAGGACAGTCCACTCGATTGTAGAAACAGAGGGACTATAGAAAGCTAGGTCCACGGACGAGAAAGTGTTAGAAGCTACGGAAAAGTGTGCTTTCGCCAGAATTTAGGAGAATTAAGTTTTGGTTATCTATAATATTTTCAAGTAACCTGCCTGACGTGCATGACCTTTTCCCACCACAGGCAGGGTTGTAGGCGTTGAAGTCCCCCACAATAAGAAAAGGTCCGGGCACCTGAGAGAGCACATCTTCCAGTTCTTTCTGTGACACGACTTGTCCAGGCGGGATATAAACGTTGCAAATGGTAACAGAAATAGTTCGGAAATTCACACGAATATCTCGAGAGACGTTCGTATGTCTATTTCTTTAGATACCAGAGCGTCTGTGATAAAAGTGGCGACTCCGCCATGGGCGCGGAGGCCATCGTCTACGTCTTGCCTGTAGCAACAAAACCCGCGTAGAGAGAGGGAGTGCTCAGAAAGGAGATGTGTTTCCTGCAGGCAGATAACCACGGGTCTATGTATAGACATTAACTTCAATTCATCCAAACGGGTTCGAAAGCCATTTAAGTTCCATGAGAGGAGAGCCATTGTTTCCAGTTCTTAGGGTTTTTTAATTTTTTTTAATTCTAGGGTGGGTTATGTATCGGGTTTCTTTTTCTTCTTTTTCCTTCTCTGTTGGAGAGTAATGGGTTGGTTCAAGCGGAGTTCCTCATTCCCTGCAGAGTCATCTTGACTACTGCTAGAGAGAGTCGCATGTATTGAGAGACCACGGTCTCTTGAGTCAGGCGACCTAGATCTAGCAATAGGGCCTGTCGGCCTCGGCTTCTCCGGATGCGTTTGAGTGTTTGTTGAAATATTTATGCTTTCGGTTTCCGTTTTTGTTTCAGACTGGACAAGAGATTTGGGATACGCATCTCCGCCGATGTCATCAAAGGACACCTGACAGGCAGCATCGCGTAAAGTGGAGGCTTTAGGCGTTTGGGTTTCAGAATTTACTTTCTTATGTTGACCCACGGTTTCAGCGAAACTTCGGGCCATGTCCACGGGGTTTCGCGTCTGGTAACAGCGTCGTGCCTCCGGAAAGGAAACTTTCTCAGAGACCCTGATCTTCTGGATCTCTCTTTCTCTTAAGAAAATTGTGCACTGGTTAGAATTTGATGGATGTTTTTCACAACAGTTCACGCACTTTGCCTCTACGGTGCAGTTAGAGTCGTTACAAGCCTCCCCTCCACAGTGCACGCAGACTGCGGCGCTCATTCAGCGAGGTTGCGTATGGCCAAAACGCTGGCATTTAAAAGACCGCAGAGGGTTTGGAACATACTGCTAGACACGGAGATTATAGAAACTACGCGTTATCTTTTCTGGTAGAGATGGACGGTCAAAGGTCAGTGTCAGAGTTGAGGTAGGAGTGAGTACCCCATTTACTCTCCGCTGAATTCTGTAAATCTCTGACACACCGTATGGTTCGGAGGAAGCTTTCAAATTTTCTTCCGATTCGGTTGAGAAGTCTTCATGATTTACCACACCCTTGCAGAGGTTTAAGGTCGGGTGGGCGGACACATGAGTCACGAGGCCGGCTATTTCTTTGAGGTCAGTGATTTTGCTGATCTGTTCGTCAGAGCGACATTCGAAAAGGATTGTGCCGTTTCTTGGACGAACCACCGACTGAAATTTGGCAAACTTTTCGATTTCTCTGGCAAGTTTGATCGGGCTGACACTCTTCATTGTTTCATTATCTCTTTTACATGACATGACGAGAAAGCGGGGCTTAGTAGGTCTGTCAGATTCATTACAAAAAAACTCTCAAAATTTACTGTTTCACCAACAAATCTCCTCTTCCTTATGGAAGAGGGCGGGGGGTAGGTTTTTATCCATTAAGAGGATATCAGATTCATCCCCGTGGGCCCCACCCACCACGGAGCCCAACAAGGGGACACTCCATCGGAGTGCCAGGGTTGCCACGGGGATACAGTGGGGGGTTACCACAGCGCTGCACTGCCGTGGACCCCCCCCCCCGCTCATCCTGGAGTTCAGTACAAGACCTAGTCCAAGCCGGTTGATCGGGAGTGGGTTAGCTCCCGACCGCCCGTCTAGAAGAGTCCGTAGCCAAAGCCATGTATTGAGACCCACAAGGAATGTTCCCCAAAATACGTAGGAGCACGTATTTCTGGTTGCCAAGAAAAAAGTAGTACGAGGAGAATAATTGGGAAACAGTCAGGCCCCTCAACCGCCAGGACATACATTCCCTCCGACACGGGTCGCCATGCACGGCAAACACATGGGTGGGCGTTCAGCATACAGAGGGAGCCAGTGAAATAGAAGAGGGAGAAGAAAAGAGACATGATTTTATAGAAGAATGAGAAAGTAGAATGAGGAGAAGAAAAATGACTTGTGAAGGAAAGGAATACTTGAGAGCCCTCTCTGTATCCCCCGTCAGGACGTGGACCAACCCACCTCGACGGGAAAAGTAAGTGTAAGATCTGTCTTTAAAGAATAGGTTTCATTAAGTAAAAAATCTTTGTCTTCCATATTATAGTTTTCGGAAGATGCACTCCAAAAAATTGGACTTATAGAATTTTCAATAAATCTGGGATTTCAGCGAACATGACATGTGCATCATTCTCTTAAGCGTACTTTACGCTAACCGAGTCCAAGGTTTAATTAAAAATTTGGTGCCATTTTGAGAAAATTTTGAAAATGTTTTTGAAGCTTCATGTAAAGTACCCTCAAAAATAAAAAAATAAAAAAACGTTTAATTTTTTGGTGCTGAACGGTTTAGGCTCTAGCATTGACCACAGACGGACAAACGGACGGATGGGCGGGCGGGTGGGCACGTTTCGCTGTCAGTCGATTTATTGGTATCAAGCTACGCCCAAAACATGGATTCTGGCTACACTATGTGTTAAAGGACATTTTTTCTACATTTCTCAACTGGATTTATCCACTTTTACGTAACCAGGGCCCGGCAATGAGAGTTTTTCTGCCGAAAATTCGCCTTTCTGGCGCACGATTAAATAACTTTCGCTTCTTAGGAAGTTCTTTTGTAAGGGTGAGAAAGAAAAAACAAATAACTGAAAATTAACACGTGTAGATATCAACGTGAAACACAAACGTTGCGGTGGATAACAACAACTTTTGCAGGTCACAAACTTAGAAAAAGTTTAGACAATTATAACTTAAAAAAATGCTCCAAATGTCCAACTCCCAACCCCTATATAAAAATGTTCAAACTAGACACACTATAGTCATTGTTCTAAGAAATAATTTCCACCAGCTTATTCGCCAATAAATTCCTAATTTAGATTCTGATCATTTCCCAATCATGCTTTCTTTCGATACAATCCCTTCTCCTGCAACCTACCGACCGAAACTGATAGATGGCCAAATTGATGGACGAAATTTAGAACATGAGAAATGAGTGCAATTAAATATAGCAGTTACCAAAACAATTTAATAGATCTACCACAGAAATGAACGAGTTTTGCAGAAAAACTTGACCTAATTTATAAAGCCATTGAGGATTCAAAAATAAATTTAACTTCACCCAGACCGATTCTATAGTTTATGCTAAACCTCGTTAAAACAAAATGCGATTAAGGCATTTTTGGCAAGATACTAGACGTCAAACATTAAAAGCGAAATAAATATTGTCGAAAAAACATCAAGAGCAATCAGGCCAAGATAGTGCGAAAGTTCTCGTCAAAAAAATATTCAGACATATTTCAATCTCATTCGAGTATTAACAGAAACTTTATGATTTTTACTCAACATGAAAAAAATTAATTCCATTCTGACAGTTCAAATACTCAACAAATTCATTTCTCCCAAAGAGAATAAACTCGAAATATATCTACCATCGATCAACTTAATCAAAAGATATTATACGAAACGAAGAAGACGGGAACGTGCTAATACCAAATAATTACCTAAAATGACTATTATTTATTTAAAAACTTATTAAACGGGCTTTTAGGTCAGAATATATCACACCGATATCAAACCCAACAAAAGATCATTCAATCCTCAGAAACTACATACCTATATTCCTTTCAGATATAATATTTGAGTCCATGAAATGTCGTAGTATAAGATCCCTTACTTTTCTAGACACTCATTTAAATAAACATTACAAATCCATCATTAGTTACTTCTTTATATTATCTTAGATCTCACGTTTCTGGAGCCTGAGTTTACTCCCATCTTCGGATATTCAAAATTCTTGACTTTTTATTATATCATTTGGACATTGCTACACTGAGTATGCCTCGGAACAATGTTACGGGATCTTGTACCACTATAAGTACAAGTATGAACTACTGAAAGTTATGATCTATGAAACTACTGAAAGTTATGATCTACCAGGCCTGTTCTACCAGGGACGGTGCTGTCAAATTCAATAATTATCTCCAAATCATCAAATCATTCAAAATAAAACTTTTGGACGTATTGTAAAGCCCTTTGGTGTACCACACAATCTAAGGTGTGCCTCATGAGGTTTTTTCAAACAGTAGTGAAATATATTAAATTCAGTAACGCCTAAAGGATGTTTGGAGTAGGGTCGAATTCTGGTGCATGGCCTATCGAAAGTGATAAAGAGATTAAGGAAACACTGGAAGTCTTGATTCCGAAGTATCAGAAAACGTGATTGTGGATTGTCAGCAAAATGATCCAAACAATTAAAATATTAATCCTAGATTATTATTATTATTATTATTATTATTATTATTATTATTATTTTGTTTTCACTCAAAGTTTTTGGTTTAACATGGCTACCACACAGGTACAATATCAATGCATGGTAGCACTGACATATTTAAAATCTACAGAAAAAAAAAGAAAAAAAAAAACTTTCAAAACCCAACGTGTCCTCCCATGAATCTCCTGACTAGTGAGCAGGTACTGATTATAACCGACTTCTGGGGGCTGATGATAATGCTCTTCTCCAAGCCGAGTTCTTTTTATTATAATAATTATTATTATTACTATTATTATTATTACTATTATTATTATTATTACTATTATTATTATTACTATTATTATTATTATTATTATTACTATTATTATTACTACTACTACTATCGAGTCTAGAGTCGTAGGCTTACGCGGCCGGAGTCATTGAATTCTTGGCTGTCCGGGATTAACCGCGTCATGGTCAATGGTGCTGACGACGTTTCGGCCATCGGCTCGCGAACCCGCCCAATATAACGCGACACCCTAGCCTCTCGGCAGCAGTATAGCTCTGAAGAAGGCCACAGCAAGATGGCCGAAACGTCAGCTCCATCGACCATGACGCGGCTAATCCCGGACAGTCAAGAATTTTGTTACTATTATCATTACTTTTAGGAAATGTATGACATTATCTTTTACAGTTAAAAAACCCCCATAACTATGATAATATGACCATAGACCTTTGCAAGATTATCCATTGTTTTGTTCCGTACAAAATATTTAAAAAATCCGGATCCCGATTATTATAACGAATATATTAGATGTTTGAGAAGAAAAGTGAGAAAAGTTTACAATATGAGAGAGGGGGGAACAAATTATTAGGAAAATATACGCATTTTGGCGAAGAAGCTGTTAGCGATGAAGGCTTAGAGGCGAAGAAGACAGCACAGGAAAAAATCTAAATTCGGTTTTACATAAGGAGCAGGGCGGTATTTTACAAGTATGTACAAGAGGCCGGAGAAACAGAGAATATACAACTACAATCAAAACAGGGGACGGTACATCCATTTGCAACATTTTGGAAAAAGCAAACGCATTTAATTTGTACTGCGCGTCCGTATTTACGTCTCCGAAGAATTACTCTGTAGTAAACATTTATTCACCAAATCTAAAAACTAAATATTATCTTACTAGGAAAACAGATTGCTGTACAGGGTAAAAAATCCGTTAGAACTGACGGGTTTCCTGGGGAAATTCCACGATGGGAGGGGAAACCTGAATCCGTACCTTCCGAGAATTCTCGTAGTTACTATTATAAATGGTAATGTTCCTAATGTCTGGAAAAAAGCTACACTGGTTCGTACATACACAGGTGAAGATAATTTATTCGTGTCTAATCATAGAAAAATCAGCTTAACAACGGTAGTGTGTAAAATGTTAGGCAATCAAATTTCCAACTATTTGTGACATGTATGGCACAATAATAACATCACGGTTGAAAAGCGACTTTAGATCACGCTATTCTTGCAAAAGTCACCTAGCTACTACTTGTCAAGACATTGCCGATTCACTCGACCCAGGAGAAAGAATGGGTGATATCATTACAGACGTTTCTAGAGTTTTCGATATATCCTTACTGTAGACTTAAAAATAAAATATCGAATTAAAAGTAGACCCGCGAGTAGTCATCTGGATTAGAGGCTGTGCCCACCAAGGTGTGTACATATGCCACTGACTTGAAAAGTTAGCAGAGAAAGACTTCAAAAACCATGTTACTTCAGTAGCGACGATCACATGTACACACACACAAAATAAATTCAAAAAACAAAGAAAGATCACAGGAAAATTCAGCTTCGTAAAATAGGACTCTTTGTTGACTGGAACAATTTACCTGCAGCGGTGACAGTGCCGCTTCCCAGATTCATGCAAGTTAAGCGTTCGCGAGTTCTCAAGAGAGAGTAAGTGTAGAGTGGAGTTATGTGTGCAGTGGTGGGGCAGCAAGGGTTTTCAGGATCAGAAAATGCCAACAAACGTGCAGGCAAACTGCGGTGCGGTACATGTACATACCCTTAATGTATACATTCGTGGGTGATTAAGTGAAAGAGGTAAGGAGTAGAAAGAGGAACATTTTACCTCCATTTTATATTTATATATTAGCATTTTGTCTTTATTTTATATTTTTATTTCTTGTATTATATATTTGAGTTTTTTATACTTGTATGTTTTGTTCTTTTAATTTTTGAATTTGAACCTATCAATTTTATTTAACTGCCATAGAGCATTCGTTCATTTGCAGGAATGAATTATTGTTATGATGATGAATTCGTACCTTAATTTTTTCTGATTTCTAACATTAAAAGTGAAATCACTTCCGTTGGTGATGTAAAAAATATTCTGGGTATCAGATTGTTTTCTCTGCTATAACACAAATTACAGATGAAGCGAAAATATCGGTAAAGAACAGGGAGTTGGAGTGGGTCGCACGGCTCTGGCCTTCTCTACGCACAGGGTATGCCTTGACCCGGACAGACAACGCGATCGACCAGCTCCGGAAGTGATGGAAAAATCATGACGTTTTGTAACTTGATCGATACACTGGCGAGGAGCACGTGCTTGAGACCCCGCGACAGCAACTCTCTTGTATAATCCAGAATTCTCTTCCTTACATTTGCTTTAATAGAATCTGGAAGGCAATCGAGGAACACTCGTACAAACGGTACAAACTGATCGAATGCCTGATATCGTTGAGAGTGGTTAAGACAAAGAAAGTGGAATCACGTCTATCAGAAACGAAATTAAAGAATATTTTTGAAGAATGTCTACTTAGGTTCATCAATATTCATCCGAAAACAACAATATGAGTGAACCTAAGAAGCACTAACGGCTGCGGGAAGTAACGACTATGCACGAAACGAAAGGTTGCGGGTTCGAATCTGGTGTGGAACGAGAGTTTAAAAGGCAACCGTAAATGAGTATATCTCTGTGAGATTCTTATACATTGTCGCTAATAGTTGCGGAAAGTCTCAAAGCAGCCCAAAGGCTGCAAAGACCACAATAATACAATATCACTGGAACAAAAATTATATTCGTGATGGTTTTTTTTTTTTTAAATTTGTTGCGTCCACTATTTTGAGGCAAAGCGTTTCTAAACCCCTTAAGGGGCGTTGAGCGCTTTGCGCTGGGGAGTAATCCTCCGTTTAATTTGTGCGCTAGGGAGTATTTTTTCCATTAAATTTTTCTTATGTCATGTCACGTCACATCGCAGTCAGTTGTCTAGAGGACCGCCAGGTAGCATCTCCGCGTACGCGCCTCCTGCTACGTGCTCCTGCGTCACTACACAACGGCCAGAATTGGGAAGGAATACGAATAAGGATAAGGGTAGGGTTTAGAACACTTCACAAGTGTTGGACTAGCCCTTGTGAAGCAGCCAAACTCGTTTTATTGGAACAAATTTCACATGAGATTCGACGGGAATCGAACCCGGACCTCAGTGGTGAAAGGTTAGTGACTTTGCTATGTGCCATGTCAAAGTAATGTCTTTGATACTTAGATAATAACTAAGACCACGTTTACAGAAAATGTTATAATATATATTATCACATCACCAGAACATCAGGAAACTTTGTACACCTAACTGATGAAGTGATGTGAAAAATTAAATCTTATTTAGTACATGGAAGAGTTTTTCCTTATCCTTTAATTCTTTCCACTCAAATTTTATACTTAAACTTACTGCTCACAATGAGATCTATGAAAAATATGTTAGAAACAATTGGAGTTTCCTATGAGAAATGGAAAACAGATTTCATCTTGTATTGTCAACTACGATCAAATTCTTGACACGCAATTTAGATATTATGCCAATAATTTATGTTATAATATTGTCTGTATTACAATATATGTTATTAATTCTAAACAAATAAAATATAAGCATTTGGCGCATCGATGTTTCAAATTTGCAATAACATTCGAAACAATAACAATTCGATTGCAATAACATTTGCAATAAAAATTAAGAGTTCAATAAAAGTTAGACTTGCACTATTCTTTTAAGAGACCCTTTTTCTATCCGTGGAAGAAAAATTGATGAAAAAATTTGGAGTGGTTTTTGAGAAAAAATTTTATTTATAAATTGCATTAATTTCAAGCCCAAATTACGCGGAAACTACTAGTTTTCCAAACAAAAACTGTACATGACCTTTTTTAAACAGACTTTGTATACAGCAAAAATCTCTATCTTCAAATTTGTAATTTTCAAATGTTTACTTTCTGCAATTTCCAAAAATACAGTAAGTTCGCCGGACAAAATTAGCACCTTATTATTACCGTCTCTTGATACATAAGTAGAGAAAACTTAAAGAAAAAAATTGGTGCCGTTTTAGAGAAAATTTTTAAAAATATAATAAAAATACCCTGTATATGGCGCAAAATAACATAAATCTAATCGTCTTTTCGAAAAATGTGTACATGAGCTTATTTCAAGATCTGTCGTTCAAAAATAGATTTAATTAAGGAAGAAATCACAATCTTCAATATTATATTTATAGGAAGACCCTCCAAAATTCCACTTTTGCAATTTTCGTAAAATTACGGATTTCAAACAGGCCGTCACCATTCTCTTACGAGTCTTTTATGCGTCAGAGGACAACGTTTAATCAAAACATTTGGAGCAATTTTTGAGAAAGATTTCAAAATGTTTTTTAGGCTCAATCTCTAAAACGGCTCCATTTTTTTCTTTTTTCTCAAACAGGGAAGAGTAGGTTTATAAAAATTGACATCACAAAACTATAATACTGATCAAGAGATTTCTTACTTATATTGTACTACCTTACATATATAGGTTAATAAAGAAAGGCTTTAAAAATTTACGTGAGTATCACGGGATGAATTCATATCAATTTAATTCATGTTAATTCATACAATTCTTTTCTCAAATCTTTATTCTTGGAGCTATATGATACGTTTTCCGTGAATATTATGCCTTATCTTAAGCGGGAATGAACATTCGCGAATAATGCGCAACGAGCAGAAAAAGTCTGAATTTGAAAGAATTCTGAACACGTAGTATAATCTTAATTTTGTGTTCAATGCATTTAAATGGACGTTCTACTTGTGGTTTGACCGAATCCAAAACTGTTCCTACCTTAACATCAGTCAATTGCACAATGTTCATTTTCAATAGGTTTATTGTTAATTTGTAATTATGACGCTATCTGATACTGTACTACAGTGGCGGGTCATGCTTAGGTTGCACATTTACACAACACTCAGATAATCGAAAAAGATCTTATAATACTTAAGAAATAAACATTTTCCTTTTAATAGCATTTAATATTCAAAATATTGTAACATCGAGAAAATTTTTAAAAATATAATAAAAATACCCTGTATATGGCGCAAAATAACATAAATCTAATCGTCTTTTCGAAAAATGTGTACATGAGCAAAGAGCGCCCAACTAGCGCTCTCTCCAACGTCTGGTGCTCTCCCAGGTATTATACCATGTCACCTCTTGGCTCTATTTCTGCGTTTACTGGTTTACTCCTTGGCCCTATAATTCACCAAACGTCCTTCGGTGTAGCAAAGAGTGGGTGAGGGTTTTGTCGCCGAGTGCTGCGTGCGTCCGCGGGGAATACCAATTTTCTGCCTGCGTCTGACATTAGCTGCCAACTCAATTTTATGAATTTTGCGACTTATTGAAAGTACACAAATTCAGACAATTATTGACGATATTCAACGCATTATTGATGATGTTTGGAAACTTTGTAAAATTTGAGGTTAGGTTTGTTGAAACACATCTAATATCAAATATACTTTTGGTAAAGATCGCCGTTAGTATGGGAAGTCCCTTTCTCTTACGGCATATGCATTTCCAATCGTTGGGGCACAACCGAATCCCATAATTACAATACGGGCAGTCTACGAGGCTTGTTGTGAATACCCCGTCCAAAATAGAAATTTGCATTGAAAATTTTAAAGGCGTTTTTAAAAAAATGGCGATTAAGCATTACTGTAAATGCGAACTTCGAATCTCTTTTTCACAGGAATCTATTGAGTTTTCGAAAAACTTCATTTGAAGCACTTCCACTCACAAATATAATAATATATACAATTTGATGGAAATGTACATATTAACTGTGTGAGAGATATTTCAAAAAAAACATTTGTGTCATTTTTGAAACAACAAAAGGATACACTAAAACGAACTTTACGACATATTAAACAGTGCAATTAGCACTATCCATTGGAAAATTTTGAAGAAAAAGTTTGAATCCATTTTAGACAAAATGGCGTTTGAGCGTTTCTTAAAATGCACAATTTCGGGCTCACTTTTACAGAAAACTGTTGAGTTTTCGAGAAAGTTTATTTGACATTATTTAAAGCACATGTACTCATACATATAATAGAGTTGAGAAATCGCCTCTAATGTAGATATTACTGACGTGAGAGGCAAATAAAAAAATTACATTTTTGTAATTTTTGAAAAGAAAGAAGAATAGAGCAATGTGGCATTTATGTCACCGAATAGGGTGCATTTGGTACTATCCCTACCAAAAATTTAAAGAGAAAATTTAGAGCCGTTTTTGAGAAAATATAGTTTTTGTAATATTTTAAAATTACAAATATTTCATGCTCTATTGCACGAAAACGACTAGAATTTTCAATAAAGTCTGCATAACCTTAATGAAAAAACTATTTATGGGCAACAAATTTCATTTGAAGAAAATATCTGTCTTTAATTTTATAGTTGATTATACAGAAGGCGGCGAAAAAATTAAATTTTTGCAATTTTCGAAATTTCACTTAATTGCAATTCAGTTTGTTATTTGGTATCAGCGAAAACGCTCCTTCCGTTGGCTTGCGTCTCCACACGCCGAGTGACGTGGCACCCCTCAGCCCGGGGCTTCCGAGGTGATGCGCGGGCGTTTTCCAGAGAACAAGGAAGGGGCGGGGCAGGGCAGCGCACCCCGCCCTACCCTGCGTCTCGGTCGAAAAAAAAGGAACAGGAGTAAGACAATGGTAAAGAGCGGGAGAGGCGCATACGACACCTTCTCTGGCGCCACTGACGTCACCGCCCACCGAGCCTCCTCCGCTCCATTACACGTTTTGTTTTGCTAAGCGGTAGCACGACGGCGGACAGCCTTGTCGATTAACATGTTAACGCGACGCTGCTGCCGGCTACGAGGCGTAAATGTAGCGTCACGCATTGGGGAGCCGAGTAGCAAGAGACGGAGCAGGGGCTGGAAGCGGAGTGGCTTGGGACAGGGTGACAACAGTAGGAGAGGCGAGAGGTGGTGGAATGACGGCTATTTGGAGGGCAGGATCGAAAGTGTGGGCGCAAGCAAGAATGGAGGCGGGGACGTGGGCAAGGGCAGAGGCGATCGTGAAGCGAGGGTAGGAGCTTGGGAGATGAGCGGGGGAGGGGAGATTGAGGGCCGGGCAGGGAGGATAAGGAGGGGCGGGAGATGGGCAGGAGAGTGGCGGGAGAAGCGCGACAGAGGTGTGAGAGGGGCCGAAGAGAGGCGGGAGAGGAGCGGAAGAGGGACCGGAGAGGGGCGAGATGCGGGGGAGGGGAGAGGAGGGGAGGGGCGTGGGTAGTAGCGTGGCAAGGAGCAGGACGCAGAGGCGGGGTCTGGGGTGATGGGGGCTGGGCTCAAGTCGTGGTGTGGAGGCATGGGAAAGGCGGGGGCTGGGGTGATGGGGGGGCCGCAGTCGGGGTGCGTGAGGGGGGGGGCGTGGAGGCAGGGGAAAGGCGGGGGCTGGGGGCGGAGTTGCAGCCATGAGGGAGGGTGTGTAGGCAGGGGGAAAGGCGGGGGCTGGGGTGATGGGGGCGGGGGCTGAAGACGAGGAGCGTGAGGGAGGGTGTGCAGGCAGGGGAAAGGCGGGGGCTGGGGTGATGGGGGCGGGGCTGAAGACGAGGAGCGTGGAGGGGAGGGTGTGGAGGCAGGGAAGCGCGGGGGTTGGGGTGATGGGGCGGGGCTGAAGCCGAGGAGTGTGAGGGAGGGTGTGGAGGCAGGGAAAGGCGGGGGCTGGGGTGATGGGGGCGGGGCCGAAGAGACGAGGAGCGTGAGGGAGGGTGTGGAGGCAGGGGAAAGGCGGGGGCTGGGGTGATGGGGGCGGGGCTGAAGACGAGGAGCGGAGAGGGTGTGGGAGGCAGGGAAAGGCGGGGGCTGGGGTGATGGGGCGGCTGAAGACGAGGAGCGTGAGGAGGGTGTGGAGGCAGGGGAAAGCGCGGGGTTGGGGTGATGGGGGCGGGCTGGGAAGCCGAGGAGTGTGAGGGAGGGTGTGGAGGCAGGGGAAAGCAAGTGGGGCCGGGGTGATGGGGGCGGGGCTGAAGACGAGGAGCGTGGGGAGGGGAGAGGTGGAGGCAGGGGAAAGGCGGGGGCTGGGGTGCTGGGGGGGCTGAAGCCAGAGGAGTGTGAGGGGAGGGTGTGGAGGCAGGGGAAAGGCGGGGCTGGGGTGATGGGGCGGGGCTGAAGACGAGGAGCGTGAGGGAGGGTGTGGGAGGCGGAAAGGCGGGGGCTGGGGTGTTGGGGGCGGGGCTGAAGCTGAGGAGCGTGAGGGAGGGTGGAGGCAGGGGAAAGGCGGGGGCTGGGGGGTGATGGGGGCGGGCTGAAGACGAGGAGCGTGAGGGAGGGTGTGGAGGCAGGGGAAAGGCGGGGGCTGCGATGGGGCGGGCTGGAAGACGAGGAGTGTGAGGGAGGGTGTGGAGGCAGGGGAAAGGCGGGGTTGGGGTGATGGGGCGGGGCTGAAGCCGAGGAGAGTGTGAGGGAGGGTGTGGGAGGTGCGGTGGGGCGGGCGGGGGCTGGGGTGATGGGGGCGGGGCTGAAGACGAGGAGCGGAGGGAGGGTGTGGAGGCAGGGGAAAGGCGGGGGGCTGGGGTGATGGGGGCGGGGCTGAAGACGAGGAGCGTGAGGGAGGGTGTGGAGGCAGGGGAAAGGCGGGGGCCGGGGGTGATGGGGGCGGGGCTGAAGACGAGGAGGTGAGGGAGGGTGTGGAGGCAGGGGAAAGGCGGGGGCTGGGGTGATGGGGGTGGGCTGAAGACGAGGAGCGTGAGGGAGGGTGTGTGTGGAGGCAGGGGAAAGGCGGGGGCTGGGGTGCTGGGGCGGGGCTGGAATGAGGAGTGTGGGAGGGAGGGTGTGGAGGCAGGGGAAAGGCGGGGGCCGGGTGATGGGGGCGGGGCTGAAGACGAGGAGCGTGAGGGAGGGTGTGGGAGGCAGGGGGAAAGGCGGGGCTGGGGTGATGGGGGCGGGGCTGAAGACGAGGAGGAGGGAGGGTGTGGAGGCAGTGTGGTGCGCGGGGTTGGGGTGATGGGGCGGGGCTGAAGCCGAGAGTGTGAGGGAGGTGGAGGCAGGGGAAAGGCGGGGGCTGGGGATGGGGCGGGGCTGGAAGACGAGGAGCGTGAGGGAGGGTGTGGAGGCAGGGGAAAGGCGGGGGGCTGGGGTGATGGGGCGGGGCTGAAGAGGAAGCGTGAGGAGGGGTGTGGAGGCAGGAGGCGGGGTCAGTGTTGGGGCGGGGCTGAAGCCGAGGAGCGTGAGGGAGGGTGTGGAGGCAGGGGAAAGGCGGGGGCTGGGGTGATGGGGGCGGGGCTGAAGACGAGGAGCGTGAGGGAGGGTGTGGAGGCAGGGGAAAGGCGGGGCTGGGGTGATGGCGGGGCTGAAGCCGAGGCGTGGGAGGCAGGGTGTGGAGGCAGCGGAAAGGCGGGGGCTGTGGTGACGGGGGCGGGGCTGAAGCCGAGGTATGGAGCCCGGGGAAAGGTGGGGGCTGGAGTGATGGGGGTGGGGCTGAAGCCGAGGCGCGGGAGGTAGGGCATGGAGGGAGGGGAAAGGTGGGGACAAGGTATGAGAAAGAGCGCTGGGGCGGGCAGCTTCGCTGGGGCTGTCGCCGTCGCCACGCTCCGACGCGGACAGCGGAAGAACGATCAGTGACCCACATGGCTAATTATAGTGTCAAAGCGCATTAAGATAGCACGCATATAGGTGTGGCGGAGGAAAGGTACATTGTGAGAGAGAGCGGAGAAAAAGTGTCATTCACACTTTTGCTAATAATGACGGACGAGTGTTTGGTGCACATTTATTTACCGCAATGGTTCCTTGATATTGAGGGGTACATTTTAGTGACCACGGGGAAATTGAAAATTTGAAAAATCGAAATGATGCGCCTTTACTTATAGGTACGATTTGTAGACAAGGATGTTTCACTGTCCGCTGACGAGAGGAGCATGTTACAACGTCCTACTATTTTCAACAATTTTTCCGAAATATGTGAACATGTACATTTATGCTGTGTACAGGCCGAGAGAAATCATCCTTGATTTTTTTGTTGTTGCGAAGTTGCATCTTTATGAAACGACACTGAACTGATAAAATATCTGATTTAGATAGAAAATTTGTATATCACAAATCTAAAGATTTCTCCAGAAAGTTTTCGCCTATCTTCACCTTTAAATTACAAGTGAACTTCGGATGAGCTAATTCTCTTCGTCAACAAATATTTACCTACTCTCCAGAGCAATTACGATAATATGATTTTGAAAAATCATAATTTGCGAACTTCATTGCAGCATATTCAGAGAAAAAATTCCTTTGAGAAAATGTAATTAATATTGAATAAATAGATACATTTTATCTTTTCTTAAATGAATCCAGGAAAAAAACTTTTTTGGTAGTATTATTCATTCAAATTTTGTTCAGTTTTACTTTCTCGCCAGAAGAGAAAGTATTGTAATCATGCGTTGGAAAACAGCGAATTTTTCGATAAAAAATGTCTTATTACTTAAATTAATTCCCCAACACCTTGTATATTCAGAATCTACATTTTGTGGGTTCTTTATAACGAAAAATTGACGCCAACGCGTCCATCGGTGTAGCGTCAAAAATAGCGCCTAAAACGTTCAACCGAATTTTTTCAAAATCTATATTCCTCGGTCAATTTGAAGAAACCAGGGGGCTAGGATACTGAAACAGGTATTTTGTTTTTTTTGGGTACTTTACATCAAGACTCAACATTTTCACAATTTTCTAAAAAAGTCAATAAATTTATTAAACTTAAACCTCGGAAATGATGCTTAAAAGAATGACGCTTGAAGAAAGCTGATGATGCTTAAAAGAATGGCGCAAGTGTCATTTTCGTTGACATCCCTGATTTTTCGAAAATTGCTAAACTCAAAATTTTTACATCTTCCCACACTACATCATTGACGATAGAGACGTTTTTCTTAATCACATCTGTTGTTCAAAGACAGGCCATGAAATAAAGTCATTTGAATTTTTTTTTAAATGTGAATAATTATTCAGTAATTTTGCATAAAATATAGGAAACTTTTGATTTTTAAACAATTATTTTCTGAAAACGGCTGTATCCTTAAATGTTCTTCTCATATGAATCAAAGGATGGTGACAAAGGTGGTACTAATCTCATTTCCGGCGAAAATTGCAAGAAGTGAACATTCCAAACTTATAATATTAAAGGTAGAGACTTTTATCTTAAAGAAAATCTGTTTTAAAAAGAAGATTTAAAAAAAGTCATTTCCAATATTCCCACATAGTTTTCTCGTAATTTGTGCTTGAAGTTAAAGCAATTTATAAAAGAACTCCAAATTTTGTCTTGAAATTTTTTCGATGTCTACCTAACTTTGCTCTTATAACGAAGCTCAATCAAGGATTCTTTTGCGAGATGCAGTGAAGAAGTTGGGATTCAAATTAAAACATACACTGGACAATATTTTCACACGAAACTGAAAAACTCCAACTTCATTTCCCAAAAGAAGGCTGTCTTGTTCATTGCACTCATTTTGCGAACGTCAGGTGAAATTGAATGCTGGGCTTCTATCAACACAAACATAATTGTTTGTTCCTTCTGAATTGAAATACAAGAATGAGACTTGTTAAAGCTAATTGATTCCAAGATAGCATATACATATATAATAATAAATATGATTGAGCCACTGCGTAAGTGTGGCTCGTACCTTTGTATTCCTTTTCCATTTAAGCAGTGCGAATTGATGAAACGTTTTTCTGAAGATAAGTATAAATATATATTCGACAGTTACTATAAATGCCTCGTAATTTTGTGAATAATACGCCCATTTTTTATATATTTATGACCAGGTTGAGCTCTCCAGAGAAAAGGTATGAAACCTAATATTTAACAGTTCATACATTTTATTTTGGAAAATTATGTACTAGGAGATCAAGAGTTTGGAGCCAAATATCTCCTGGGAGACTGGCTAAGTGGCTCTTTGTGATCAGTTGAATCACAGGTGATCTTCGAAGCCATTTGCTATTTGTCTACAGATCAATGAAATCATTTAGATAATTGCTACTTTTAATGAACCCATAAATCAAGGAAATGTAAAAGAAAAAATATGTTTTTTACTTTTTCGCTACAGCTTACACGGTATAGAGAATGTATTGTAATGCTACGAAATAAACCGGCGAATTTTCGACCAAAATTGCTGGGCTCTCCAACGAAAAAATCATGTCCCTATCTATAGTAAGTTACTTTCTCTAACACGTTGTGTAGTCAGAATCCGCGTTTCGTGGAGCCTTGATACCAAAACATTGATTGACAGCAAAACGTCTCTCTGACCGTCTGTCACTCCTTCCGTGGTAAACGCTAGCGCCTGAAGAGCTCAGTCTACGAGTATTTTCTCCAAAATTGATATTCGAGCAGGTTGACATCGCGACCCCTTGAACGTTATGTTAACGTTAATTTTACAATGTCTCTACGTTCAAGGAAATGGTACATTCAACTTTATTTAAGTCGGGAAGAATATATATACAGAAAGTGCTTGATTAAAAATACAGATTAGGACCCGAACTCACCCCCAATTAATTTTTAAGTTAATAGAAATAGATATAAATTTATAATATTATTTATTAATTGTAAATTAAGTTAATAATAATTGTAAATAAAAATTAAGAGTCTATACTAGTATTTACTTGATTTTTGCTAATTTTATTACATTCGTATAAATGATACAGTTAAATGGAAAATTATTTACTTTTGAGTTTATGAAAGCTGGTTGAACTAAAAATAATTTTTTTCCCTACTTCTTTCTGTGGATACCGGACTTCCGCCTTCCGTCAGAAATCAAGACTTGTATACAGATATGCATAAGATAAGGATTCGTAGTTTCAAATGCATTCTTAATCCGATATATTAGATCGCCTTTAGTTGTGGATATTCAAATTATACGTCAAGTTATTCTTGCTAGGTTGTCCTGGTATGATATGCTGCAAAAAGTTACAAATAATGCAAAAAAGTATGTGATGTAGAACCACAAGTTTAGTCTTGTATAAGGAGTAATAGAGAAAATTAATGCTGCGGTAATCTAGTTTCGAGGTTTTAACAGAAATAAGTATTGGGGTTCCCTCATACAAAAAACTTTTTTTTTCTGAAAGGTTCGTTCGTCTCTCCGTCCGTCCGTCCGTCCTTTCGTCTGTCATCCGGGCGATCGTCTGTCGTCTGTGCGATCGTCTGTCGTCTGTCGTCAACTTTTAATTTAGCGTTTAAATTTTTAAACTATTTTTAAAAATTTCTCAACACTGCGCAACAATGAAAATGTTTCTGACTGAAAAATACCATAGACTTATGTATTTCAACCTGTTGAATTAAAAAATCACCATACAAATGACCAATTAGCTCTTGGTTTGGAGATTTAGTGACATGCAATTTTTTAGAGTCTTGTTTTCAATTTGAGGGAAATATTGTTTTAGTTGTCGCCTCTGACAACTCATGAAACATGACTTTTCTGGCTGTTTGTAGGTTACAAATACAATTACTGTTGCAGTGACTGAGAGTTTCATATTGTTTCTGTTATTAGTGCGTGATTTCTTGTTTGGAAGTGCATTTGCATTGCTTTTAAAGTGTACAATTTGTTAAATCACAATGCCACGTATATGTGTAAATTCAGTGAATTATTTTTTATACATCTCTGGTGAAATAACACTTTCGTTACAGAAATGCAATCTCACATCTCAAATGCTTTTCTTCATTATTTCGATATGAAGGTAGGGGACCAGGACAAGTCAGGGATCTTCATATATACGTTGCAACTCGTGTTCAGGAATACTTTGAGAACGGCCGAGCAAAAACTTTCTATGGCTTTTGTTGTGTCTATGGCTTGGAGGGAACCTTCCAACCATTGAGATGATTTATTTCTGATTGACTCGACCTATAACGGCACTATTGTCAGATAAGAAAAGAGATACCGTTCAATGCTCGAGTATTCCATCTGCTAGTTTTCTCTTTTTTTCCCTAGGTCTTGGGATCTTATCCAGCCAACAGCCGGTTACCCTTTACGTCCCGATGGGACGCATATTCGACCCTACACTAGACCAACACACTTGCGGGCTCCTCTGATCTGGGGTCAGCAGAACGCGAGGCCCTCCGCGACAACACACACAAAGTCAAGGGACAAACAACCATGCCCAAGACGGGACTCAAACCCGCGACCCTCGGACCGAAGCGCTGAGTCGGTACTCGCTCTTAGCCACCTCGGCCATCCAGGTCGGCTAGTTTTCTCTTAATCTGTTAAAATTAAATATTTCCATGTATTTGATATCACAGAAACAGGAGTTAACAAAAATTTTTCTACGTCTTATTCGTTTTTCTCAAACCAAAATTAGTAATATTTGATTTATAAAGTGAAGAAAACCTTTAAAAAAATTTTTGTTAGCCTGTGTAATGGCTCCAGATATTTTTATTAAGTGCCCGCAGAGAAAGCAAAGGATATAACAAATAAAAGGCACAGGCACCATTTCATTCAAATCTCCTGAATTTCAGAATTTGCATTTTTTTCGGTGCCTTCCCACAATTACAATATTATAAAAAGAGATGTTTTCCTAATGAAATCTGTTATTGAAAGACAGTTTTTTAAATGTCATGAACAAGTTTCTGAAAAATAGAAGCTTTACCGTAGTTTTGCAAGAAATATTGGCAATTTAAAAGAAATTGTTTTCTTAAAAACGGCCCCTAACCAATTTTTTTTTCGGAATAGAGAAAAGTACGGTTAAAAAATGGCAAATATCCTATTTTCAGTTAATATATTTTCGGGAGTTGCAAAAAAATTAACATTGCAAAACTACAATAATGATTATATATTTTTTTAATTAATGAATTTTATTCTTCAAAATTTTATCTGCAAATAATATCACATACTTTTGTCGAAAATTTCAGTAGCTTCGCGTAACTTTTTCAAATCTTCAAAATTTCAAATTCGTATTCACACCCTTCTCTTTTTTGCGAGTCTTTCACGAAATATCAGGACACTGTATTAATCTCGTAATACATTCTAGAGTATGTATTACTCTAGAATAATACTAGAGTAATTGTATTCTAGTAATTACAATTAGTAATTACTATTTTTTCTCACTGGCAAAAAATAGAGACAGTTTGTCACTATTGTGTGATCAATAGTGACACAACTATTGATCAAACGCAACTATAGATCAATAGCTGTGTTTGATCTACTGAATGTGCAAATATATCAAACACAATGTCGTTTACGATTGTAGACATATGGAGACAACAATTAAAATGATTCTACAGCTTTAAAACTAATTCAACGGAATTATCTGAATCGCTCTAGAAAAATCTAACAGTCATTGGGGGCAGAAGAATTCAGTAATTATAGCATAGTTGAATAAATGCTATTCAACATGCCGTTGAATGTAGAGCACTGCAACGACAATGGCAACGCCGCGACACGGCAGTTTGAAATTCTCAGAATTACTTCTGTTAGGTGGTTTTTCTGGCTGTATGAACGCCGTTTTTAATAGCTAAATTTGTGTTGATGTATTAGCTTTAAAAAAAATTGTTTTCGCATCTAATTCGCTTTGATTGACAATGAGTATCGCAAGTGATGGTAGAGATGTATTAACAGAAATTGCGATATTAAAATACAACTCTTAAAATGAAATCCCTACTAATGCGAGAAAGTAAGTGCAATTGAAGCATCACTAGTTTCAAGATGTTTCACTTTTTGACTGGTCCTGGGAACGAGGCATGGGACAGTTTTCAAAGAGTCTGAAACAAATCTTGTAAGGACATTACTGTCATCTTACCACAAAATGGAGGGATGAACAGTCCCCCAAATTACAATTTTTTTAGATTCCTATCTTATCTCCTTTACTATAAATTTTGAAGTGGTGACCAATTAATATGCTGAACGCTTTCAACAACCAATTTTGATTCTCGAAAAACATTATGAAGGAAAATGAAAAAAGAGTGTATTGTTGACTATTATTGCTGAGTTACCTGAGATGTTCCTCAACTAGAATAGGTAAGGAAACCAACACATATGCGGGTTTAGTTAAGGTAAATGATTGTATAACTATTGCAATACTTATCAGATATAATATTCGTTGTGAACATGAATACAAATAGTGTTGAAACCAGAGTCAAACTGGCATTTTCGTCGTCATATTTATTTATTTATTTTTTTTGTGTGCACATTTTCAAAATTCTGTGATCCCTACACTAAGTCATATACTACTTAAATTTTGAAAAAAAAACTCCCATGAAATAAAATCTATTTTCAAGGATAAATAAGCAATAAATTTTGGCTCTTATCCATGTTGTCCTTCGGAATAATACTTCCTGCCGCGACAACATGGAAACGATAATTTGAATAATTGTATTTCCCATTGAATTCTAGAAGACGTGCACAGAAAATGAAGTTACATTTATGTCCAAAAGCAAAACAAGGGGCCATCTCAGCATTTGCTCAATGGATCAGGGAAACTGGACGAAATATTCGTGTTAGGCAATATCCACTGCACAAATCAAGATCGATTTCAATCAGGACACAAACTGAAAGTTATAATTTATTGTCCAGGGTAACAATACATTGCTATTTACTGACTAATTCGAGACCGAAACTGGCACGTTAGGCTATAGTTGATACATGTCACTAGTCAGTACTCGGCATAGTCTTCCTTTGATGACTTTAGTTAATCGTAGCGTCGACTTTACTTAACTGAGTTGTCCCAAGATTACCACAGGACTAAATAAAAAATAAAACTGCACATTGATTGCGCACTATTCATACGAGTATAAATGAACGAATGTGTTAACTATGAAAATCTGTTCACACATGTAAATCGGAAATAAATTTTGAATGACACCTGAAGCCGTGACATCAAGTTCAGTAAAGGGTGTTGCTCTACAACATTATAAGCTAGAATATAAATATTAACTAATGTATGGACAATTGTATATTCAAGTGCTGGACAGAGATAACACTCTTAGATGCCCTGGAGAGAAAGACCAAAGTAGCCATAAATAAAACTGGAAAACCTAGTTCAGTGTTTACAGACTGCACCTGTTCTCACGGAGCCCGTTAGCTGTCAGCCTTCAACAGTTATAAATGCTATTTAAAAAGTGGCATTGTTAAACTAATGTGTTTGGTTGGCCAGTTGCAGTGTCGGAGCCATTAGGGACTATTTACTTTCACATCCTTATCGAAAAGTGCAAACGCTAAGATTGCTCGACGCTGCGTATTGCCAAAGTAAACACAGTCACAACTAAACCTGGCAGCCAGTGCATTTCTGCGGCCTTTTTCATATTCTGGCATGACCTCTACGCAGCGGTGGAGCGGCTGAACGGCGGGCGTGCTTCTGCTCAAGAGGTGCGCCCTGTATAGCTCCTCAGTATCGGGCGCAGCTGGTCGCCTGGTGACGTTTCTCCATAGCGGCCGCATGAAGACGGGCTAAATTCGTACGTAACTGCCAGCGGCGGCGGCCTGCGGCGCCGTGCTTCCGAGAGGGCGGCGAGCGCGAAAAGGCCAGAGGCAGCCGAGGCCGCAACAACGCGCCACGCCCTCCGCCCACGCCGCCACCACCACCACCACCACCACCACCACCACCACCACCACCAGCACGCCTCTTGCGCACACGCCATCTACTACTCTTAAATCTCTTCCGCCACATCCCAATTCTTACCAACCACAAATTACTACGACATGGCATTGCTCTCGAGTCCACGCTGGGCGAGATACGATGAAACACACAAGAAAGAGAATGCCAAAGGGAAAAAAGAAGTAGAGGTATCAAATAGGAAAGTACTATATTAAGGTTAAGTAGACTTTACGTGAGGTGCAAATAGATCAAACACAATGTCGTTTACGATTGTAGACATATGGACACAACAATTAAAATGATTTTACAGCTTTAAAATTAATTAAAAGGAATAATCTGAACCGCTCAAGAAAAATCTAACAGTCATTTGGGCCAGTAGAATTTCTATACAACCATATGATTCTCCAAATATATCAAATGACTAGCTCAAGTACCTTCCGTTACCTGGGTATTTATTAATCATAATAACATATGAACCACGAAAAGGAATGAATTTTATGTGCGATGAATCCCCGCCCTAACCCACCGTGGTCTGTCCTGCCCCGTCCCTCCCACCCAGCTCTACCCTCTCCCTTCTAACCCTGCCTCACCCCACCTCCTGAGGCGTCTGACCCTTTCCCGCCCTCCGCTTTTCGCAACGATCATCGTTGTTGCTACTGTCGTTCCAATTGGCAACTGGAAACAGGTCCATTGTTGCATACTCCGGGCAAACGTCCAATGCAATTCTGACCTTCAATTACTCTGAGTGTAACTGAGCTTTTGGAATGAATCAAAATGTTTAGTGGCAAAGTTTATGAGCTTTCAGAAACGTTTCATTCACTCTGATGAATTTACTGATGGTTTTCGAGATATTTGTGAAAAACCGGGAAGCGCGCACACTTAAATTTTGCACTCAAAAGGGTAGGAAAGAACAGGGGTAATTTTTGCGAAAGTTCGTACAAACATATTTTCTCCTGTTTTGCAGTCCGTATAAAATTTCATTATGATCGCTATAAGAACGTAGATTTGTATAGAAAACAAACATTTTTAAATAATATAAAATTATTTAAAAAAGTAATTTAAATTATGCCCAACAATACAGTCGTCAAAATCTGTTTAGCCATTCCGGAGATGACGCTGGCCAGACAAAAACCGTCAAAAAGTACTACTTTGTATAATATCTCAATAAGAGTACGCAATTATAAAAAGGCAATAATTTTGAAACCAAGGACACTAATTTCCCTTAAGATTTCGTAGACAAAAATCGCGGACGTGGTAGAAAGCCAAGTAGGCCACCAGAGAGAAGAAAAAGGATTTCATTTAAAAAGAGCGAGAGAAAGAAAATCAGAAACTACTTTTTACCTAATATCTTCCAATTTCGAGCCCAACATTCACAACAGGTGTTAGTCATTTACTGAAAAGAATAATGTTCAATACGTGTATGTGTATTTTCTGAGAGACACGAGCAATAGAAACCCCCAGAATAGTTGGATGAACGTTTTTACTATGCCTACTACAGAATCACTCTAATATTCTGGATCAGTTATTTCTTGGAAGTAATTGCTTACGTCTGTCAAGCTCATAGGCACCACTGAGGAATTCCTTCAAGTGGATTTCAATTCGAAATTACAATTCCTATCGCAATATTTATCATTGTATTACAATTGAAAAAATAGGTTTACATGGCTAGACATTAAAGAACTAGGGTAGGAAATGAAAAAAAATGGGAACGAGCACTGCGCGATGGATGTTTATAATGACTTGGGAAAGGACTTTGAGGGGCAATATATGGTCGTGAAAGGGAGAACGAAGATCCTGAAAATACATACGAACAGGTACAAAAAAAGGTGGTGCCGAAACAATTGTACTAAGATTTCAACCAGTTTCATGAACTCACTTTTTAGAATATACCATTTCTAGAATATCCATTTTGCACCAAAGTTTGCTTCTTTAGAGAGTTCGTAAGAGGTGATTAATAGTACTTTATCCAACACTGTTGTAGATAGAAAGCTTACACAATTGCCAGTACTGACTGAAGTTCCTTTTTCCGCGGATCGCGAAGTAGAACGCACTTGGCCGGCGTGCCAAACTGTGCCCGCACGAGCACTTGTCCATGTGGGAACCTCGGTGCTCTGGCGGGCACGGGCAACTTCCCCCTGGCGGCGACACGATGACAAGAGTCAACAGTGTCCTGAGGTCATAGAGAAGTGGATTTCTGCCCGCCCATTTAAATGTCCTGATTTGCCTGTCTGGGAAGCACTTTAAATCCAGCGGGGAAAGGGTTGAACTGTTGCAGCAACATTTGAAATTTAAATTTAACTTTACAGCTGCAGATTGACTATTGTTGTTAGGATATAAATTACTGGTGGTTTACGTGAATGATATTTTAATATTTATTTAATATGGTTGACTTCCGGTTAAATGAGATTTTAAAAAGCTGTTCAAGAAGAGAAAATATACATATTTCTGCCCAATCGTTTAAAAAAGGCAGAAAAGAGTGGAGAAAAACCTGCTCATAAAAAAGTAAAAGGTGGCAAAATGTAGTAATCTCACGAAAAGGTGCAAAAAAGTGCAACATTTGAGTTTATTTTGCTTCATTTCATCCCCTCAAATACGTATATTGAAACTATGTTTGAAAACAGGTATATTTTTTAAAAGGTGCTGCACCTTAAAATCCTTTCTCTAATAATCGCTGATGCAAAAAGATCTGACAAAATGGAAAAAGATTTGATTTGACGCCTGTGGCATTCAAGTCGGACTTCTTATGCACAGAAGTCAGCCCTCTGGCCGCTATCTAAATTTGGAACGCTTCATTCAGAATTCGCGATCGCATTGAGCAACGTGTCAGGGTACGCGTTTCGTCTTTTATATTCTCGTTTGTTAGGATAAGCTAGATATACAGAGCTTTATGTAAGTAATCCGAAAGTAATGCAGAAAAGCATGAATGTATTCCGACTGAAATACACATTTTGGGGGGTCTCCGAAACCCAAATAAGGGTTTTATTTTTTTATTGATACGTTATTTTTTTGCCTTCTATACGGAGCTGGATATACTCTGCATAAATCGAGGGAAATATAACAGTTGAAACTTCGTACGTCTGAATCGTAAAAAAGGTAAAAAATCAAATCTTGGATGTACTACGGTTTTAACGATCTGGGGACAAAGGCTCTCGGGCTATTTGTCGCTGCTCGATCATTAGAACCCTTATAACGCTCTTAGTGCATAAGTAACTTGAAAACAACGACAATGTCAATTTGTCAGTCTGTTGACAACGCTCGCGGCTAAACCACGGGATTTTGCAGCTCTAGTTGTTTAATCAAACTCTTCAAATAAATATTTAAATGACGTCACACACTTTTTTTTCAAATTTGAGAAGTTTTCGTGTAGTTTACAGTGAAATTCTCGAAATTTATAAGGTTTCACAATCAGTGATATATGAGTTTGTCTTAGTGGTTTGGTTTCATTAAGTTGTTGCACATATACGCCATGACAGACTGATTTCAATGGAGAAGAGACACAGTCATTACATTTGTAATTTTCAAAAATTAAAGAGATATATTTTTTGCCGTCTCCACCGTTTCATTACCATGCAATCGTTCGTGCCTCCAACAGTCATGAAGTACCTTTAACGCCTCACGGACCGCGCGCAATCTTTCCTTCCGTGTCCTTGCTCCCTCGTCTCCTCTTATACAGGCATACACGCATACATGCACGCATGTGTGCCCGCACTACATTACCACGTATGTCTGAGAACATTCGGGAGCTTTCAGCTGGTAGCGCTTGGGTCATTGCCCTGCTGGTTCCCCTGCTTTCCCTCCTCCCGGAGGGAGGAAACGTAGGCAACCCGACATGTAGGTTAGCAGCACTAAACCTACCAGGAACTCGCGTTCTTGCAATGGAGGAACACTCTCGCCTCCCAGGATTTAATACATACTCCATATACGGAACTAATGATCACAGCAGACGACGTACCCGCAAACACCAAATAATCAATGCATGGATGCCTCCATCCATTCATACATGTCTGCACCAACCTATCTTTCCATCCATTCATTCATTCAACTCTACATCCATTCATGAATCTCTCCACGCATCCATTACCGCTGCATCCATTCATTCTTGCCCCCATCCACCAACTACATATCCATCCATCCATCCATCCATTTGTTCATACATTCATTTAACTATTCTGATTCACTGACTCAGTAAAGTTTACCGCCACGAACGAGAATGTGATTTGTATTTCAAAAACGTTATTTGTTTTTGAATGTCATCGTGAATAGGCAACAATTCATCACGACATAATGGATGCTTTTGGCAGCTGGTAGCAGTGGCTGCGAATGGACCCCCGTCGGGCAGCTGTCAGTTGTCAGACCAAATGTCAGCCAGCGAATGACGACACAGCGGCCGCGCAGCATCACCTTACTATGCCTCCTCCCGAGCCAGCTCCGCCCGCTATCCGCAATCCACTGGCCACCGACGCGCGTGGCGTTGGGTGTGGCACGGCAAGACGTAGTGTGGCGTGGCGTGGCGTGGCGTGGCGTGGCGTGGCGTGGCGGGGCGGGGCGGGGCGTGGTGCGGCGCGGCGCGGCGCGGCGCGGCGAGGTGCGGCGCGCTCTCGAGTTATTTTCGAACCGCCTACTCGAGCACGCCCCCTCCGCTATTCAAACAGAAGACAACGCCGCAGATACTCCTTCGCATTATACTGGCAGCGTACGCTAAAATAAAACAGAACATCCTGGTCCCAAAGAGCTGTGCGCGTGCCAAGATGATCGCGCTCTCGCGTCGCTCTGCCGGTACCGGCCGGTCAGTCTCACTTCGTGCCGCAGCGGCGTGGGACGGGGCGGGACGAGGCGGGACGGGACGGGGCGGGACGGGGCGGGACGGGGCGGGACGGGGCGGGACGGGGCGGGACGGGGCGGGACGGGGCGGGACGGGGCGGGACGGGGCGGGACGGGGCGGGACGGGGCGGGACGGGGCGGGACGGGGCGGGACGGGGCGGGACGGGGCGGGACGGGGCGGGACGGGCGGGACGGGCGGGACGGGGCGGGACGGGCGGGACGGGACGGGGCGGGACGGGGACGCACGGGGGGGACGGGAAGGACGGGAAGGACGGGGGGGACGGCGCGGGACGGGAGGGACGGGGCGGGACGGGGCGGGACGGGGCGGGACGGGACGGGGTGGGAGGGGGCGGGGTGGGACAGGGCGGGGCGGCGTGAGACGGGGCGGGACGGTGTGGGATGGGGTGGGACGGGGAGGGGCAGGGAGAAGCGGGGAGGGGCGGGGAGGGGCTGGATGGGACGGGGCTGGGCGGGACGGGGCGAAACAGGGCAGGGCGTGACGGAATGGGGGCGGGCCTCCACTACTCGCCCCTCCCCACCCGGCCCTTCTCCGCTTGCGTTCGCTCGACCCAAACGAGCACAGCTAGACGCGCCTAGCCACTCCGATCACTCTCACCACAACGAGCCCTGCGTGGAGCATACCAGGCCGCACGCTACACACGACTGCTCTGCCTGGCATTCACTGCAGTCTAGAGGTCACGATGACATCCGTAACGACGTTCCTCGATCATCTAACTTCACAAGTTCCCAGTCCCAAATTTACAAGCACACTACATGTGCGCTTAGAAGCACTACAAGTACTTTCTCGCATTAGTTCTGAATTAGCAATTTTCGAAAATTCCTAGAGATCAACGATTGAGAGACCTGCACCACTCTTAAGCGCCCCTTGTTTTATCCGCAGAAAAAATTAAAGAAAACTCTGCAACTTATTTGGAAATTTTTTTTATAAATTATATTAATTACTCATCCAAATTGGGCAAAATTCCTTTTTCAAAAATTTGTGCATAACATTATTTAAAGAGCTGATTTTCAAAAATAAGTTTTTAAAGGAAAAAATGTCGATCTTCAACTTTATTGTTTTGAAATGTTAAATCGTACCAATTTTCGAAAACACAGAGCTCCCCGGTAACGAGAATAGCACTAATGTTTTATTGAACTCAGATACATAAGAAAAGAAAATTTTAAGAAAAAATAGGTGCTGTATTTAATAAGAAATACTTTAAAACATTTAAAAAATTGCGCATATTTCTCACAAAATTACGGCAAAATTCATCACTTTCCGAAAATTGTACTCATCTTATTTCAAGAAGTGTCATTAAAGAAAAAAATCATTCAGGAAAATCTTCAGTATCGTAGAAGTAGCAAGACGCAGAATAAAACTTAAGCTATTTTCGAAACTAGAACTACAACACAGTTTCTTGCATTACTTCTAACTGCTCTGCAACATTATATACTACACGTACCTGCAAATTGTTTTCAACCAGCAAAACTTTTTTCCGGCCGAGAATCGAACTAAGTTTCTCCGAGTGAACTCGCGGAAATCCTTACATCTGCGCCATGGAAAGGATCTGACGATCCAACTGGGGTCGAGTCTTAAAAATCTAATTGCCTCAATATATTCAACAAGAAATTTTGGAAAACTGAGAGAGATCAACAAAGATGACACCTACACCATTCTTTTACGCGTCCCTTGTTTTAAACAGAGAAAAAAATTAAATAAAAATTGGAGCAGTTTTAGAGAACGTTCTTTTTATAATTTGTATTAATTTCAACTGGAAATTACGAGAAAAAATTCTATTTTTATTTTCTCACCTTCTTCGTAAGAAAAGAATGTTATGTAATCGTACGCAAGGAACTGGCGAATTTTCGTCAGAAAAAAATTAATTGCCGGGCCCTAACAACGAAAAGTGGATAAATCCAATTGCTAAATTTGGAAAACCATTTCCACTAATACGTGGTGTAGCCAGAATCACTGTTAAGTAGGTCATTGAAACCAAAAAGCCAATTAATGCCAAAATGTTCGTCTGAGAACACCAATATAGCCTGAACCATACGTAGGATTTTTTCAAAATTGATGAAAACCTATTCTTATTGAAGTTTCGACATTTCGAAACACATTCTTCCAAATTTGGGTGTAATTTAAATGCAGCCTCTGGGGTATTTTTACTTCCTCATATACATACGTATATACCGAATAATGTACGTTGTATAGAGAAAGTTAAGTAATTGCTGCGAAAAATCGATTTCGAGATTTCAACAAAAATACACATTTTGGGGTCCCCTGATACCGAGTAAGTGTTTTTTTCCCCAAAACGTTTATATGTCTGTCCGTCCGTCCGTCCGTCTGCCCGTCCGTCTGCCCGTCCGTCTGTCCGTCCGTCTGCCCGTCCGTCTGTCCGTCCGTCTGCCCGTCCGTCTGTCCGTCCGTCTGCCCGTCCGTCTGTCCGTCCGTCTGCCCGTCTGTCCGTTTGTGTCCGTCCGACCGACCGTCCATCCGGCCCGACCGTCCATCCGGCCAGACCGTCCGTCCGTCCGACCGACCGTCCGTCCGTCCGTCCGACCGTCTCGCCCGAACGTCCGTCCGACCGTCCGACCGTCCGTCCGTTCGTCCGACCGTTCGTCCGTCCGACCGCCCGTCCGACCGTCCGTCCGACCGTCCGTCCCTCCGACCGTCCCTCCGACCGTCCGTTCGTCCCTCCGACCGTCCGTCCGTCCCTCCGACTGTCCGTCCGTCCCTCCCTCCGACTGTCCGTCCGTCCGAATGTCCGTCCGGCCGACTGTCCGTCCGGCCGACTGTCCGTCCGTCCCACTGTCCGACCGTCCGTCCGACTGCGATTTATCAATGCAAAAGGGATGTACTTCGAAGAGTATTAAGAGATTGTACCAATCCGATTTTTTAAAATTTGTTGCGTCGACAATTGATGCAATGCGTCACCAAGCCCCTTGGGGGGTGTTGAGCGTTTCGCGCTTTTAGGAGTAATCCTCCATTAATTCATTACTTCGCTTTTTTATTTTTTGGAGTTATCCTCCGTTAATATTATTCCATCACGTCTCGTCGCAGTAAGTTGTCAAGAGGATCGCCAAGTACCATCTTCGCGTACGCGCCTCCCACCACGCGCTCCTGCGTCACTACCCACCTGCCAGAATTGGGAAGGAATAAGAATAGGGATAGGGTTTAGGACACTTCACTGGTGTTGGACTAGCTATTGTGAAGCAGCCAAACTCTTTTTTTAACAAATTTCACATGAGATTCGTCGGAAATCGAACCCGGACGTACTTGGTGAACGGCGACCGACTTCGCTCTGCGCCACGCGATGGCCGATCAATATTTCTTCATTCTGAAGTCATTGACATTATTTTCCCGACAAACCATGTACTTGTCCATACTTATGGGTTAGTCCCTTGTTCCTTGAGCCCTCCAATTTACTTTCTGTGCATCTCTACGAACCGATCTAAGTAAACTAATCAATCTATCAACATGAAATTTAAATATAATATTTACTCTAACCATGTATCCGACACACACCCACACACATACACCCACACTATATATATATATATATATATATATATATATATATATATAACACCCACACCTACTACCTTCCACGTGGTGTGGGCGTGATAGAATGAATGCTCGTGAAGCGAGCTTAAAATTCTCAGGAAGCAGGATCTTTTAGTAAGAGAAAGGTCTGAACCCTTGACACAATGAATCAGATAAAATACGAATAAAATGAGCATATATTCAATGCAAAAATAACAGTGACACAATTATATAACAGAATAATGCACTTTAAGTAGTTGGTCACTGAAAAAGCAGAAAACAAGGCAAACAAAAAAAAATTGGTGTCACCTCGACTGCCCGAACACACGTTCACCAATTACAATATACAACTTGCTCATTTTTCTTTCTGAATTTTCATCTACCAAATTATTTTACTCTTTTAACCTCTAGTTTTTCCGTGCACGGCTTTTAAAATGATTTTTACACTTGTTTTAAGGAATCCCTTTCACATGTGCTAGCCTTGGGCTTCGCACTCACTATAACATTGAACTTTAGAGAGAGAAAAAAACAACAATAAAACGTAAAATACACGTTACTTAAATCTGACCCCTTTACAAATAACAGAAAGCAATTACTTTTAACACACTACAATAAACTGTGACTTTTCCATATAACATCAACTGTACAACATGTGAGAATCATGAATTATTTACGTAAACTTGTACAAGGTATGACCTCTTTGAATGAATTTAATGACACGTGCAGTAAATGAACTTTAAACTGCCACTCACATCGTTCGGAATACTTTTCCCACCTATTCTGGACTTTTAACCCACTCTTAGCACGAATTGTCGTGTATTTTACGGCTATTCTCTATTCCCAACTGATCGCTTCATAAAAGTTGCCAGTTCCTTTACCTCCAAAAACTCCGCATCGCTCGCCTGTAGTAACCTTGGGTATTTTCTGCCGCTCGCTGTCCCGCGTTCCATCGTCTTCGCTTGCTGTCCCACGACGTTACAAATTTCCTCTTCTCGAACTCCGGACTCTGCCACGCCTCCATTTTCCACACCCTCCTCCCGTTCTTAGGACTCGCACGATTCTCGTTCCAGTCCAAATCTTTCTCACCTACGCTTCGCTCTTCCTGGGGTCGTCCTTCTACCGCGCCTCGTACAAGTTCGTTCGCGCTTCCAGCCTCGAATAATTAATGTACCTTTAGTTATGCTTGAAATGCTCGGTCTACCTACCACACTTTGGGCATGTGTGGTTTCAGCGTGCAATATGAGATACTGGATTTTAGTTAATGTCCTTCTGCGCGAATTTTACAATTTTGAAATTATTTCGGAGTCAAACAGTCACTCCACTTGCTCTCTCAAATATTGTGAATGCGAAGACTGCTTGTGCACTCCCCTTCTTAATTACCTCACTTTCGAAGAAACGCTTCACAAGCTAACTTTTTACTACCAAGTTAAAATAAACTCCTATGCTATCAAGTTACAATCGCCGTCGCTGCTGCAGTCAAAAAGAGCTCGGTCTAGTCGCCGTCGCTGCTGCAGTCATAGGGAGTTCCGTCTAATCGCCGTCGCTGCTGCAATCAAAGAGAGTTCCTCCGAGGCGCGCCGCGATACTTCTGGTACTCGCGCCTGGGGAAATGTTGGAGGGGTGAATATTCTCCTCCTTTCGTGACCTCCCGGAAAAACATTATTCACTAGTTCGGGCGTCATAATTCGAAAAGTTGTGGGCAGATGGCGCATTTACCAGCCATCGCTCCGCCGCGTACTCGACTTCTCTCTGTTCGTGGGCTTTTTTTCGTAGCTGATGGTGGCGTTATGGGGTTGTCTAATACCCTGACGTCACAATATATATATTGTGACATACGACATACCAATATGTGTTGGTGAAATTGGAACTTGGAAATATTTCGAGTGCAGTAGCTAGAATTTAAACTGTGAACTTAGGTGAATTTGTGGGCAACAGGACTGGCAACTGGACTAGAAGCACACAATAGTTTACTAAACTTTAATATTTTAAGCATACGCGTAGAAAGAACTGGGAACTTTTAAAAGGAAAATTAATTGAGACTTATCAACTTATGAGGCGGTGAGGATTAGTGACTTGAGTACACTTGTACCAGAACGGAAGATGGTATTTGGACCTGGAGCCATCGACACCGGGAAAACTTGAAAATGGTTCTACGCGGCGAAATCGGCCAAGAGCGCGCGAAGACGGGTACTGCAGTATAAGGTTTGAAACTGGTCATGACCGAAAGTACGTTTCGTATTGTTACCAATGGACATTGAATAAACTTACAAGTTTCTGTGAATAGAAAAGATCATTTTCATTTAGCCAATTCCAGCAAATGAGTATCTAGAAATGTATATCTGCTTTTCAGATTCCTCGGCCACTCTGTACAGATGGCAGATCGAATAATCGACAATTAGTAGGCAATAGCGATTATTTCTTATAAGACCCATCGACCCAGTTAGCCGGATATTAATTTATTGGAAATAGCAGTTGAAGATTAATTTTAATAATTGAATTAACGTAATCTTTTCCTGGCGCCCATATTCTTATATAAATTTGGAACGAGTTACGTTGAATTAATATTTAATAATATTAGAAGGGCAAAGAGGAGATATTAAATTTAAAAATTAAATTAGACTGTTTCAAATGGCGCGCCAACTGGGGCTGAATTTGTTATAAATTGCGTAAATATATCAAAATCGATCAAGAGGAATCTGAAGCAAAGAATTGGCATGAAATTCAGTTGTTAGTTTAAGGAAAAGTTTGCCAAACCATTTCATTGTGGTCAAGGTTGTAATAGAAATAATAGAGAAATTATATTTTAAAGTCTTGATAAAGAAAAAAAGATGGATACTAGAAGTAAGAAAGTACGTCCCGAAAACGTCAATGTAGATGACATGGCGGCTACTAATACAAATCCCGGAGGAGAAATTTCACGAGAATTAGTCGAGGTAGAACCGCAAGAAAAGGGAGTAATGGTAGCACCCTTAGGCAATACGGACCCTAGTAATTTAATTATCAAGATGTTAGCAGATATGAATACTAAATAAGAAGGAATAACTTTAGAAATGAATGCAAAATTTGAAAATAGTAATGTTAAATTAGAAGGAATGACTTCAGAAATAAATGCGAAATTAGAAGATAACGCTAAATTAGAGAATATAAAGCTAGAAATGAATAATCCGGCGCAAGAATTTAAGAATTTTCGTAAGGAAATACGTGAGGAAATATCGCAGTTACGGGCGGATACATCTACTGAATTTAGTAATATTTATTTAAAGATGGTATCTTTTAATTGCCAAACCAATCAAATACAGAAAGAACAATAATCTTTCAACAAAATTAATTCTGAAGTTATCATTTTAAAGGAAAATGTTATAGCATTAGGACATTCTCAAGACCAACAATGCGAAAAATTGACGAACGTCGAATCACGCGTATATCTAAACAGAATATCGCAGCAACATGACGATAAAATAGAAAATATAGAATTAAAAATGGTAGATTCGGATAACAAATTAGAACAGAAACAAGAGGGGTTGAGAAACATTAAAATTTTGCAAGAATCTGAGTCCGGGAAACAAATAGCAGATATCAGAGGCAAAATAGATCAATTAGAAAATGAAGTAATGACACGTACGCAGCGAAACGTAATAACTTCGGCATCAGCTTTAGTTTTACCAAGCCATTCAAAATTTCACGGAGATATTAAAGAGCAACCTTGGTCCTTTATTGCAAAGCTGGAAAGTTATTTGATGATCAATAATATCCCTGAAAGATTAAAGGTGCATATTGTCGAAGTCGAACAGGCGATGTCAGCGAAAGCACACCATTGACTAATGTCATTAGTCTCGGAACCAGTAAATTATAAAGAGTGGAAAGAAAAATATTTAAAATGGTATTGGAATGAAAGTCATAAATTCGACTTAAAATATAAATTAAAGCGCAAAAGGGGGCGGAAACCATGTGCGATTTTGCGACACGTAAAATTGCTGCATTAAAGGCTTGTGAAGAAAGGGCGAATACAAATGAATTAACAAGAGTTATTATTCGTAAGTTACCAGTCAGTATCCAGAATTTATTATGGAATTCTATGCCAGTAGATTCGGAAGATTTGATTGAACGGCTAAGTCGCTTCGATCAGACATTAAATGGAAAATATGATCGGGTTAATAATAATGGATACAGCAATGATATGAAAGTAGATAATAATGGAATGAGAAAATTAGTGAATAAATATAATCATCAAGGAAATTATGGTTTAGAAGGAAAGGATGAGAGGGGCAGCGGTGCGAAGATGAAAAATAAAAAGATAGGAAATAGCTATCCACGGAAATTCGAAGAGGATAAGAAACGTGAGCACGTAATGTAACTGAACAGGAAAACTCCCAGCATTCGAAATAAACAGGCGGGATATTTCGAACAGTAATACAGACGATGTGATGGTTATTACAGCATTAAATAGTATCGAAGTATCGGCAGAAGATTTATTAAGAGAAGATACAGACAAACGGGCGGAAAATTGCACGTATTTGGTTTTGAAGGGGGAACTTCGGAATATATCTCTAGATGTTTTGATTGACACGGGGGCAAATGTTTGTGCGATATCAGAAAAAGTATATGAACAAATAAAGAAAAAAGGGAATACAATCGAAGAACTACCTACTAGAAAATTAGATATTCGTACGGCTAACGGGAGGCGCATCGAAACAAGAAGTCGGCAAATTTGGGTGGAGTTGGAAGTCCAAGGGGTCAAATACTCCCAGTCCTGTTGCCGACAAATTCACCTAGTTCACAATTCTAGCTGCTGCACTCGAAATATTTCCAAGTTCCAATTTCCGCACATTATATCAATATTCTAAGTCCGACAATCATACGCTCCAAAGTAAATGTTCACAATTCCCAAACTCCCAACATCAAATTGTCTACACACGATCCGCACAGCACCACCGCATAAGTCGGAATGAATCCATATTCCCCTCTTTCAGCCCTTCAAAACTCCGTCCATACATTCTACTGTTTCTTGTCAGAAAAAATTCCATGCCTAGCCAATCCCCCAATTACTTACAAAATCAACTAGCCGCGCCCCAGACTGTCATTACTTTCTCGGCCAATCCCCAAACGGTTTACTTTATCAATTAGCCGCGTCCCGTGGTTCAAAGCAATGCAGTTTGTTGACCTTGACGACAACTCGTCTACCGTTGCTATGCCGCCATAATTACAAAAGTCTATCCTTACAATTTACCCTGTTTACAATAAATGTGACGCAATACAAGGTCCCACATATTGGTATGTCACAGTATGAAGTGCGATATTTCAGATATAATTCAGGAAGCTGAAGCTGCTATTGAGAGTTTACTTCCTCAAAAATAAAATGATT
>BLKR01005500.1:0-78933 GCA_011170035.1 Teleogryllus occipitalis
TGTCACGGCGGTCTGCGTTATCTGGTTGTGATTGACGCCGGCCCGGACGTAGCTCAATCGGTTGAATTGGATGGTGGAAGGAAGTTGATGAGAGTTGTTTCAATCAGATTGAAGTTATTCTAGATTAATAAATGTGAGCTTTATTTCTGACAGGTGTCAGAGAAGTTACACTGTGAATTTTAAGTAAAATTAACCCTACCTAATGAGCTCATAAAAAAATTAAATTAAATTACAAATTGGGTTCTTATTCCTAAATCACAATAGCCAATGCGCGGCAACGCTTACATAAAAGAAGTTTTTTTACTTATTTTTCTTTTACTCAAAAGTCCAGAAACGCTTGAAGAGCGCGAAGAGAAACCCGGAGCGCAGGTTTATTTTGCCTGATGGCGGCTGATGGCGAGAGAAGCCGGCACTTCGGTAGCGGGGTGTCCTCGGGTCGGTGACCTCATCAGCTGGGGGCTGCGGGCTCGGGACAGGGCGGCCCTTGGCAGCCGTGGCAGCGTCTCCTGCACCGGTCGCGCTGGGGGGGGGGCGGCGTCAGGCCGTGTCAGCTAGAGGAAGCCCGGGGTGCTTGGGCCGTCTCCACCTCTCGGAACGACTAGCGGCGACTCCACATCAGGTATCGGTTGGCGGCGTGGCTCAGAAAGATGACGAAAGTCACCACAAGATACAGGCTAGCATTAACCTGTGGCTAGCTTGGCGAAATAATAACTGGCCGTTTTATGCACAGTGGCGCAATAGTCACGAATCAAAGTACCAACAATCTCGGCGAAACGATCTGAAGCCGAGAAGCCATTCCTTTCTGTGCGTGAGCCTCTCGTGAAACTCCTCGGCCGAAAATCAAATCAAGAGTCTCTTTTGGATTTTTGCTCCGTGCGTTTGGTTCCCCCCTCCCCAAATTGCTTACTTGCTTTCGAAATCACCCCTTCCCCTGTCATTTGTGATCTGATTGGCCTAAGCCTATGGCGTCGTGGTTAATTCTTCACCAATCAGATGTCAGGATTCTCTAAAATTTTCCGTCAATTCGACCTTTTCCCTCTCACTCTATCTTTAAGTGTGTGCACGTGTGCAATGGCCGTTTTCATAAACACTCTTTTCAATAAACAGAGTTAATAAACGATCATGTACTTCCCGGCCGGGGAATCACCTAAAGAAAAATATCGGCTCCGAGGACAGTGAAGCATTCATAAGGGTGAGCCCTGTCAGCGCGCGGCTGTGGGTCGTAAATCCCTTTAGAAACGGGCGATTTCGGAGGGGACCTGCCAGCGGCGGCGGCGGCGGTGGTGGTGGCGGCGGTGGTGGCCCCAGCGTGTCTCGACACACAGCTCTTTTGTTCACAAATAATTTTTATTATAATACGTAATAATAACGTGCCGCCACAATATATATATATATATATATATATATATATATATATATATATATATATCGAAGAAGATCTCGACAGAGGTAAAGAAATGACACTGACATTTCGGGGTGATAGTTGTCAAAAGAATTGATTTTGAGTATTTCTTTAAAATTGGGATAAACAGGGCGCAATTTCGTATATAAATCCAATGATTGAAAAACATTTTACTTGTGTATAGAAGAGGCTTCGGACCTTAGGAAGCTAATAAATTTTCCACATCTCAGTATTTTACGTCACATGCTAGCCAAATATGTTTATAAAAATACGAGGAGGAAAATAGAATATTAGTATATTTGAGAATTTAGGGAATAGAATATTGAGGAACTGTTGTAGATGGTATTGCCTAGCGTGGGGCGAAGTAGAGCAAAAGAATATTGTACGGGGAAGATGATGTAATAGGAGGTAATATACATAGTATAGAGAAAGTTATGTAATGCTGCGGAAAATCGGTTTCGAGATTTAGACGGAAATACACGTCTTGAGATCCTCTGATACCGAAAATTTTTTTTTTTTGTATTTTTCAAAACGTCTGTCCGTCTAATCTATCCGTCTGTGAACACCACTAGCGCCTAAACCATGCGTAGGATTTTTTCCAAATCGAAGAAACCCCTGTCCACTCGAGTTGACTCTTTCAGGGTTTTAAAAACAATCTAAAAAATCGAGAGTACTTTATATGAAATCCCTTGACATTTTCAAAATGTTCTCGACTCCAAAGTTATGCTTTAAATTTCTTGTACTAATAGTGTACAATATACGTATAAAGGTGAAATATGTCAGATTTTCATGGTTAACTCTGAATGTTTGAAAATTTCGAAAGATTCATTTCTATGGCACCTTCCTACAACTGCAAAATTAAATCAATTGATTATTGATTTCGGGCGCGTCAGTTACTGAGATCACTAGTCCCGTAAGTTTAGAGCATGTTTTTCATCGGTGAGGTGGCTGTGAACTTCCCCCACTGGATGGCGAGATCCGGTGCCGACCTACCGTCTGGCTTTTCCGTAACCAGGTATCTCCCACCAGTGAGGCACCGCCCCATCTGAGACAAGTTCAAAGTCTCCGACCGGTCTCCCGGCATGTGTGGTAGTGTAGTGCATATTAGTATAAGTATGTGTGTGAGGTGTGAGGATAGAACAAGGAAGAGGAAGGAAAGATTGCGCGCGGTCCGTGGCCCGGATGTTAGGGTACTGCTCGGGCATCCGCCTGGTGTTGATCGGAGAAACCACGGAAAGCTACCGACCAGAGTAGCCGGCCGCTAGAATTCTTCTCCAGACAGCGACTGATTTCGACCTAGCTGAAAAGGTAGTGTCGAAAACCCTGCCGCCGCCGTCGGGATTCGAACGTAGGACCTCCAGGTTAGAGGCACTGCAGTGACATCAGTTGATGCACTGAGTCACCACTCCCGGTGCACTAAATTAAAGATAGAGATTTTTCCTTCAAATAAAATTTGTTTTAGTTTCTTCATTATGATCATGTAAATGTTTTTGAAACTTTTGGTAGTTTTCCCGCAATATTGCGTGCAATATGTTCGGTTAGCACGTAAGCAACCAGATTCAAATTTGGCGCCGTAATTGAAATTCAATCATTTATAGCAATTCTTTGGCTCTAATTAACAGCGAAGGGTATACATTTCAAACATCCCGCCAGTGGCAAGAAAGCTGACAAACCAAAGCTGGTGATAGATTCTTCACAGTCTCCAAACATTTGCGGTCTCTCCTATAGCGAGCCGGCCCTTCCCTGTGGGCCCGGTTCGATTCCCTTCACGGACGGGAATTATGTTAGCACATAGGGGCGGCCAAATTAATTCACTTTTGGCGTACTACTTGGAATTGAATCATTGATAGCAATTGTTTTAACGCGAAATCTAATTAACGCCAAAGAGTATACATTTCAAACACCCCGCCTTCGGTTTATTGACTTTTCTCGAAAATCCGTGAGCTCACTACCAGAGGGAAAGGGAATTCATGTCTGGTATGAAACTCTTTGGAAAGTTTGAACTGCTTTGAAATTTTGAACTGCTTTCCAAGAAGGCCGTGAGAGCGCACCACAGACCAGACACCAAGAACGACCAGTATTGTCGACATCGCACATTGTCGCAATTTCACGAAATCCTGCTTCTTTGCTCATAAGACGCGATAGGATCGCATTGTTTGAAGAACAATAAGTGCTAAGCAATACGCACTTTGGGTGCATTGAAAGTTAGCTTTTTACGTTCGTAGTGTGTCTAGTTCATAGCATTGCAGTATCCGAGAAACAGCGCCTCGGCGCGCGAAATAACATCTAACACGGACCAATTACCAGAAAAATCAGAGTAAGTGATTTCTGGTTTCGGCCAGACAGGTAACATTGACAATATCTTCAACAGTCAATAATTGTTACGCTGAGGTATACTAATCGTTCTTAAATACTTGGTTTCCAGAACTTTCCCTTGTGTCAAAGAATTAAAAGACAACAGTTTTGTCTCCACTTGAATATCTACAGAAGCTCTCCCAAAAATCTCAAACTATATTCGCAGCCCCAATATAGTTCTCTGTGAAAACGAGCTGAAAACTTCGCATTTTCAGAAAGGCTCCAACTGCATGTTCTCGAAAACGGCACCAAATTTGTTTTCAAACTTTTAGTACAGATAGTGCTTATAGCACTATTTATGACATGGAATTATTTTTTCTGTATTTCTTGTGTATTTACTTTGTGCGGCGATCGATGGCAGCTGGTGAGAGGATGGGCAAAGCCAGTCTACACCAAGAAAAATTGGGGGTACTTTACAGGAAGCCCTCCGAACATTTTCTTTAAATTTCTTGTAAGGATACAGGAAAATACACATATAAAGGTGGCATAGGTCCTCTTTTCAGGGTTAACTCTGAACTTTCGAAAATGCCAAAAGTTTGAATTTTTTGCGACGTGTTTTTACAACTATAAAATTGAAGATTGAGATTTTTCCTTCAAACGAAATTAGTTGCCCATAATCAGTTCTTTCATTAAAGTCATTCGATTTTTTGAAAATTGTAGTAGAGTTTGAGCAATAGTGCATGCAATATTTGCAATTTTAAAAATTAATAAAAAATAGATTTTCTCAAAAATGGCTCCAAATTTTTCGTAGGAGTAGTGCCAAATTTCCCTTATACAATGATATAAACGCCATATTGCTCTATTCTTTTGTTTTTTTCCAAAGACTACAAAAATATATTATTTTTACTTATCTCTCATGTCGGTAATATGTAGTAATATAGAACAAGTAATAGTAATATAATACAAGCCTAAACATGCCCATATTACTCTGTATTAACTTTTAATCCGTTTCGATATGATCACCCAACTTTCTCGTTAACGCTAAAACTACTTCAGCCACCACCCCCACCACTAATCTCTTCGACCATTAATTTGTTTTCATTTATTGACAATTTCAGCTATAATTGATATAATTAATGTGACAAGTTTTCGTTTTAAGGCCATTTTTTAAACAAAATTAGAATACTCTATTTTAAGTTGATTAGGAATTTTACGTTAAATACAAAGAAACAATTGAGTGTAGCAAGAAAAATGACGTGATGGAAAATTTGGGGTATTTTTTTCGTTTTTACCAAGATAAAGTGCAGACCTGTGTAATTTAACAAGATCTGGAATTTTAAACGCGAAAAGATATTAATGTTATTATTCGGATTTTATTTAGAAATTACTATAACGAAGAAAATATGAGAAATATAAAGGCATTTGTAAACAGAAAGTATAAATGTACAGTGGTTTGACAAAAGAGAACAGATATCCTTTGTTTCAAACTGCGCGGTGCAGAAAGGGATGCATAAGAGAGAGAAGAGTGATTTCGTTCAGGCAACATCATGCCGTAATTTGAGTTGTTGATTAATTAGAAATGTTATAAAAAGTGAAAAGGTTTTCGAAAAATGATGTTCAAAGTGGAGAAACAATTGTCCGGGAGCGTTTTTGATTTTGGATCTTCGGAATCGAAGAAAAATGGTAACGAATTAGGCGTGGACTTAGATGCGGCGTTGGCAATAGCCAGGGACGCTACATCGAGGCCAGCTGAACGATTACAGGGAAGTGGAAAATATTCATCATAAAAAAATTTAATTAAAAATGTTAAGAGTAAAAAAATGGCCATTGGAAAATTTCCACTTTCAAAAAGTTCATTCACTCGCGTGAATGGTATTGCTTATAAAATATTTATGAATGTGTGAGTGAGATGTTGATTTTTTCTTTTTAAAATAATTCTTTTTACTTCAAATGGGTTTATACATGTATTTCGCTGTTATGTTCTGTGTATTAGGAAGAGGACTGGACTCGCTGAGTATTAAAACGGCGAGAAGAGAATCGGCGTAATAAATAGCTGCCGACATTGCGATTCGGGAACATTGTAAAATCTTTGTTATTTTCTTTCCAGTAGGTAGTAGAAATCAAACGGCAGGGAAAATAATGGGATAGATAGTCCGACTCCCCAAAGTAACGAAATTTGCGTGGTCAGACGGAAGAGCAGGCCTCATGGCCTGAGTCTCGCCACGTAAAATAAGGCAATTTCAATTCAATTCAAAATAAACCATAGTATTATTTCGTTACCTGTGTAAACTGCTAGCCAGCTAAAAAGCCCACCTAACTGTACAACTTTTGAAAAATGTCACTGTTGAATGAGAACATACATTTATACTCGATTTAGGGTAGTTTCGTTTCGTTTTATGTTGGCAAAAGTTGTTGCCAACCGTCACACAAATTTATTGTATAGATTACCTGTATAGATTACCTTCAAGCGGTAGGGACATTTTTTAAAATTTAAGTTTGCAATGCAACAATGACTACTTCCGTAGATTCCGCCCACATTCCGAGATATACTCTTTGGATTCCGCCAACATTTAAAGCCAACCAAGTGAAGTTGTGTAAGTTTACGAGTGTTGCTAAAGATTTGCATTTTGCGTTTTGGTGCTCTTCGTTCTTTGCGTTTTATCGTTCAATTTATTTATTTAGTAGTACTAGGCGTTTTTGAGTTTTCCAATTGTTTTCTTTAGTAATAATAATGAAGTTAATTGAAATAGTTTTAATAGTTCATTGTTTCTTGTTAATTGTTTCCCTTTAGTATTTCTTGTTTTAAATTAATTATATTTTTTAAAATTTATTTTACGTCAAAAAAAACAGTTAAAAACTGCGTATGACGTGCTATGGGGAAAAGTGAATTGTGTGCACATTTTCAAAATTCTGTGATCCCTACACTAAGTCATATACTACTTAAATTTTGAATTTTTGAAAGGGAGAAAAAAAAGAAAAAAAACTCCCATGTAATAAAATCTATTTTCAAGGATAAACAAGCAATAAATTTTGAATTTTGAAAGGGAGAAAAAAAAACTCCCATGTAAAAAAATCTATTTTCAAGGGTAAATAAGCAATAAATTTTGAATTTTGAAAGGGAGAAAAAAACTCCCATGTAATAAAATCTATTTTCAAAGATAAATAAGCAATAAATTTTGGCTCTTATTACTTCCTGCCGCGACAACATGGAAACGATAATTTGAATAATTGTATTTCCCACTGAATTCTAGAAGACGTGCACAGAAAATGAAGTTACATTTATGTCCAGAAGCAAAACAAGGGGCCATCTCAGCATTTGCTCAATGGATCAGGGAAACTGGACGAAAAACCTGATCGAGATGGGGGTCATTGACCCGGAAGCTGTAGTACAATACTTGTTACAGGTTGTTTATACTCATTTATACAGTCCAAATGGTAAATAATGCATTATGTATCATTGTTAAAATTAATGTTACTTTTCTTGTGATGCTCAGTATAGTCTCTAATTGTATAGAAACAGTTATGCAGCAGAAACGATTTCACTTGTGATTTAAACTTTTCTATTGAATTTAATCGTTTAATGTCATCTGGCAAAGTGTTGTAAAATAATGTACATGTATTGTATGTGAATTTTTTGTAATGAGCTGTTGATACTGTCACCTGATGAATATGATTTCTACGTCGAGTGTTATAGTAATAGACTTCGGCATTTTCTGAAAATATATTCCCGCCCTTAAGCAAGTCATTTTTTACAAAAACCACTGATTCGTAAATAAAAAGACACGGTAATGGTAGAATTCCTAGATTAATGAAGAGAGGCTTACATGAATCACGTGGGTGGGATTTGGTTATTATTCGTACAATTCGTTTTTGTAATCTAAAAGTCTGGGAGCTATAAGATGTATTTCCCCAGAATATTATGCCATATCTCAGGCGGGAATGAACATTCGCGAAGTATACACAACGAGCAGTATGAAGGCTGACTGAATTTGCAAGAATTCTGAACGCGTAGCATAATGAACTTAATTTTGTGTTCAATTCATTTAAATGGACGTTCCATTTAAGGTTTGACTGAATTGAGAGACCTAAAAATTTTGTTGCCTTAACATCAGTCAATGGTACACTGTTCATTTTCAATGGAGCACAGAATTGTTTATTTGATATGGAAAACTGCATTAAAACCGTTTTCTTTTCGTTTACTATTAATTTGTTATTTCGGAACCAATTTGAAACATCTGATATTGTACTATTTACGGTTTCTTTATTGCAAAGGATGTTCGTATCATCCGCAAAGAGAACCGTTCTTCCGTTTCGAATCGTCGAGGGCATATCGTTTACGTAAAGTAGGAACAGAATAGGGCCTAAAATCGATCCTTGAGGAACTCCACATGCAATGGGCAAAGAGTCGGAAAGGTGCGTACGTAATGTTCCATCATTCCAGTAAGGTATTTCAACTCTCTGAGATCGTTGTTTAAGGTACGAACATAACCAATCTAGAGCAATACCACGAATTCCATATGAAGGTAAGTAAAGGAAAGTAAAATGTCATGATCAATGACGTCAAAAGCTTTTGAGAGATCTAAAAATAATCCAATAGGTGCCTCGCTTTGATCCAATGATGAGGCGACATCTTTAAGAAAAGAATATATAGCTGTTTCCGTTGATTTTGATTTTCTAAATCCATGTTGGCAATCTGAAAGCGCGTCGTGTTTAGTGAGAAAGGTTTCCATTCGTACGTAAAAAAGTCTCTCTAATATTTTTGAAAAAACTGATAGAAGAGAAATGGGCCGATAATTTTGAATTTCATTTTTGTTGCCTTTTTTGAAAAGCGGCTTAATTTTAGCTGTTTTGAAAATATCTGGAAACGTTCCAGTGCATAAAGATGCATTAAATATGTGAGTTAACGGGTGTATAATGGCATACGCACAAGTCTTTAACAAAGAATCCGGGAATTCATCTAAACCGGACGAATATTTATTTTTTAGTTTACCGATTATTTTGAGAATTTCATAGGAAGAAGTTTCGGAAACGAACATTGTGTCTAAAATTTTGAGGAACTGTCTGTTTTTGAATTTTGTGGCTGAAGACCCTTAGTGAGATCGGCAGCAATTCTCGAAAAGTATTGGTTAAAGAGATTAGCCACTGTTGCCGGATCGTTCACATTTATATCGTTATATTTTAAAACAACATTCTCTACGGGTTTTCTAGTTGATTTGGTAGTATTTTTTATTATATTCCACATTGCTTTTGTTTTATTATTTGAGTTCAAAATATCCTGATCGTTTTTCATGATTTTAGCCTGCCTTATGACTTTTCGTAACAATGTTTTGTATTTTTTAAAGTAGATAAGGAAATCTTGAGATACGTCATGACGTTTAGAAATAAAGTAGAGAGTACGTTTATTTTTATACGATGTTCTAATTCCTTTTGTGATCCAAGTATTACTTTTTCGTGAAATGTTTAATTTTCTCTTTTTAATAGGAAAGCATGCGTTAAAGAGAAATGAAAGCTTTGAGAAAAATAAATTATATTTTTCATTTGTGTCAATAGCGTTATAAACTGCCTCCCATGATTCTTTCAGCAAGTAGTCCGTAAATAACTTTATGTTAACTGTAGTAAATGCTCTGCACATGCGTGTTTTATTTATTGTGTCAGTATTCATGTTATTAGTAATTGTAAGAATTTGTGCATCGTGGTCACTGTAACCTAGATTATTCGTTATTATTTCATATCTAGTTGTGGTTTTGTTAATTATAATTTGATCTATTGCTGTTTGTGATTTAAGAGTATTCCGTGTAGGTACGTTCACTGTAATATCTAAATTAAAAGAATGAATTAAATTGAGAAACTGCTCTTTTTCGTGGGATTCGCTCAGAAAATCAATATTGAAATCTCCACATACAACAATGGATTTAAAAGAGAGATTACTAATTTTGTTCAGAGTTATCTCTAGATTTTCTACGAAATTGAAATAATCTAAAGCTTGCTTTGTTGGAGGTCTGTAGATGCAAAGTAAAATAATTTTGAGCGTAGTAAGATGTACAACTGTTATTTCAAAAACTTTTTCAACTGCATATAAATTGAATTCTGACAAGAAGGTAGAATCAATATTATTTCTTACATAAATACACGAACCTCCGTAAGCAGGGCCTTTATTTGATTCCCTTGCTCTACAATAAGATCCTGCAAGGTAAAAACTAGGAATTTGGAGTGTGTTTAGATCATTATGAGATAACCAATGTTCTGTTATATTTATTATTATTATTTTTTCTGAATTCATTTTATTTATAACTGGAAAATAATGGATAGCTCAACAACATGTGGGTCTATACTTAATATTGAACCTTTGAAGATAACACGTATTCAAAGTTCTCTTCAAAAGGGAATTGTCAATTTATTTTGTGGACAGTGGAAGGAAGCAGTGGAAGAAAAGGTTCATGTTACCCACTCTTGTTTAATAATGCGAGTGGCAAAATTATTGCAGGTAAGATTGATTTTTCTTTTTTCTTTTCTACATCTTATCTTTTAAAACTTACAAGTGTAATTTTCTTAATTAAAATTGGGATGAGTATAGTTGTTAATTATCTTTAATTATTAATTACCATTACTCATGTATTAATAGTAATAAATCTAATTTTCTTTTTTTCAAGATGTGTGTTTACAGGTGGGTGTAAAGTCAGTTGAAATTATTATCAACAAATATAAAAGACAAGAAGCTCTAACCACACTCAAAAAGACCTGTAAAAGATCCCGTCCAGTCATAGATATTGACAATTTCACTAAGGATGCAATTGCCAATAAAAGTTGTTGTAGTTTGAGTTCAGGTAATCAAGTAGAATTTTTAATTAGTTTGTTAGTATAGAGTTTTATTAATATAAACAATGATCATTTTGTGTTGTTTCATGTATTATTTAACAAGTACCAAGGATTATATTTTATGTAGATTGTGGTATTTCTATAAGAAACCTGTACACAGAGATTGTGGGAGATAAAACGTTAAATTTTGAAGGCTCTCAGACCTCCCTAAAGCGAATAGTAAAGAACATGGGTTTTACTTACGGAAACGAAGACAGGTATGACCATGTGAGGGAGAATGAAATTATAATTTTTAAAAGAGAGTGCTTCCTGATGAATTACTATAGACACCAACTCCAACACACCAAAGACAGTAACTTTTTTTGACGAAACATGGATATACATGAATGGTAATTTCTTATCCTTATCTTCTGGAACATTACAACAAGGTTTCTTATCTTTATGAAACATTTTGTGATTGTAATTCATCCTCTATGAAGAACAACATGGAATAAACTATTTATTTATATTATACATTTACAGAAGAATGCTCTATATATTGCATCTGAACTGTCATATTGTAACTATTTGGAATAAAAAATTAATGAGATGTTAACCTGGTATAATTTCAGGTAAGATTTAACTTTATGGTTCTGTTGCATGAAGTAGATGCATGATTGATGTAATAATAACTTTTCATTCCCCAGCTTACAAAATGTGTGGGGACTATCACTTCGTAATCTTATTTCAATAAGAAGATTACGAAGTGATAGTCCCCACACGATTACGAAGTGATAGCAAGTTTTGTTGACACAACTTTATATTAAATGTATTTCTTTAATCATCAATAGAAATTGATTTTGTAATAATCAAAACATGTTTTTTTGTCTCCAGACATTGTGTTATAATAATAATAATAATTTATTATTATTATTATTATTTATATTTCATATTTCAAAATTTCACGCTCTTCCGGAGTTTTCAAGTATAACTCAAGGACAGAACGTCAACATATATGGTGAGACAGATGGAGAGAAGTTCATACTCCAGTGCACTCTGGTTCCGCTTCAATGATTCAGGGAGAGAACCTTGCGCACAATGTTGGTGGTTGCCAGCAACACGGCCTTCTGCATGGTTCTCAGGTGCCACTCATTTAGATAGAGTTTTTCTTTCACAATCCTCCAATCTCCAGCCACAAGCCCATTAGTTGAAATAACTACGGGTACAATATCTACCTCTATTAGTTTGTACAAGTTTTTCAATTCAATTGGGAGTGGCTGATATTTTCTTTTCTTTTCTGCAATAGTTGTCAGCAGATTATGAACTAGTGGGACTGCGATATCTATTATTATTGCCCTACGAGTAGTTTTGTCGAATACGACAATATCAGGTTTATTTGCTTCCACTGTTTTATCTGTAACAATGGGAGTATCCCACAAGATTTTTGTTCTCTCATTAGAGAAAACTTGTTCTGGTAAATATTTGTAGTAAGGCAGGCTTTCCTTTATCAGGTCCGATCTTTTGGCAAGAGCTTGGTGGATGATTTTGGCTACATTATTATGACGTTGTAAATAATCTGTTTGTGCCAACTGAGAGCATCCACTGCAGATATGTTGGATAGATTCGGTGGCCTTACACAGGCGACACTTGTCACTGATGTTCTCTTTCATAATATATCGCCTGTAGTTATTAGTGGCTACTACCTGATCTTGAATGGCCAGTACAAATCCTTCCGTCTCGCCAAAAAGCCCAGCGGTTCTCAGCCATTCAGTCGATCTCTTCACATCTATGGAGTTACTTTGAAGAGCAGTAGCAAACCTGCCATGGAGTTCCTTTGATCTCCACTGCTCAATTCGGTCCACAGGTTTCGGAACTCTTGGATTGTGATCTTCCTGGAGCAGCTTCAGAGGTGTATAGCCGTGGTCTTGTGCACAAATGGCCGTCATGGATTCGTTGTTGGTGAAATAATTTCTGAGCTGTTTTTCTTGCTGGCTGCACATAACTTCAGGACTTAACAGTCCACGGCCCCCATAATGTCTTGAAAGATACAGCCTTTCGGTGGAACTTCGAGGATGATGCATCCGATATTTTGATAGAAGTGTTCTGACTTTTCTATCGAAAGCTTGCAAAGATGTCTCAGACCACTTGACAACTCCAAATGTATGTGATGCTGCTGAAAGAGCCCAGGTGTTAATTCCTGTAAATTTGTTTCTTGAATTAATACAGGACTTGCAGATTTTCGTCACACGAGAGAGAACCTCTCTTTCCACTTCTTTTCTTATTGTTTCATCTGCAGTTCCTAGGAGCTGCTGGAGGCCCAGATACTTATATTCATCGCCACTGAAGAGTTCTTGAATTTTCAAATCTTCCATCAAATGAGGTTCCCTCTCTGTATTCTGGACGCTACCTCTCTTCACGTGAACAACTGCGCACTTCTTCTTCTTCTTCTTCTTCTTCTTCTTATTATTATTATTATTATTATTATTATTATTATTATTTATTTTTTCACAGCTTTCTGGTACATGTTTGAGGAGTCATACAGATATTTCTATCAAAGCATGATTTCCGTAGTACATTACTTTTAACAAAAAATTATTTATTTTAAGAACTTATTAGAAGGTAAACATTTCTACAAATATAAATTTAAACACTTAGTTAATAATAAATTAAAAAGTATATAATTCTTTAACACAAATTTATTTAGGAAACCATAAATCTTCTGACTAAAGAACACGTGCTCAGGATCACAGCTTTCTGTAGATTGATGATAATGTTCGTCTCGATCCCCAGTTTCTTCAGAGAGTGCTTCAGGACGGTAGGTATCACACCTGTTGCTGAGAGGACGATCAGCACAATCTCCACCTCCAATACATGCCACTGCTCCTTTATAACCTCTGCAAGTTCCCTGTACTTTTGAATTTTCTTTTTGTGTGTTGTGTCGAGGTTGCTGGTATCTACAACTGCTATGTCTATCAGCCATACTTTTCCTTTAGATTTATCCCAGAGTATTACATCCGGCCTGTTATGATGAACTGTTCTGTCTGTCAATACGCTTCGGTCCCAGAGTAATTTATAGATGTTATTCTCGATGACATTTTGTGGATGGTACTTGTAGTAAGGTGCATCAAATTCACTAGCAGTTCCACATTTCCTTGCAAGTTTGGCGTGGATGATTCGTGCTACCATATCGTGCCTCTGTTTATAATCCGTTGGGGCCAGCATACTGCAGCCCGTAGTAATGTGCTGGATCGTTTCTTGGCCTACACCACAAGCCCGGCAGATATCAGAAGGCACTTCGGGGTCTTTAATAATGTGCTTGAGATAGTTTCGTGTTGCGAGTACCTGGTCCTGGATTGCTATCAAGAATCCTTCAGTCTCGGGGTAGAGATATCCTATTTTAAGCCACTTGTACGACAACCAGGCGTCGACATTTGATTTGGCTATTTCTGTAGGATATCTACCATGGAGCGCTTTTTGTTTCCATTGTTCTAAGAGCTCGTCTTGTGTTGGTTGTTCATATAATACATTTTGCTGTTTAAGGTTGAGTGGTGTATAGTTCTCGTCTACTTGCTGTATCAGTCTGTATAGCTGAGATGACAAGGCTTTCTCATTGAAATACTCTCTCATGTCCGTTATCAGTTTTGCATGGAGATTACCAATATTTAAGATGCCCCTACCCCCTAATTTCCTTGGTAGTGTTATTCTTTGGATAGAACTTTTTGGATGGTGATATTTGAAACGAGTCATTTGGACCCTGATAATCCTCTCCAGTGAGTCCAAATCAGTTCTGGTCCATTTTATAATGCCTAATGAGTAAGTAATCACAGGGATGGCATATGTATTAATTGCTGTTGTAAGATTACGAGAGTTGAGGGAGGTCTTGAGTATGGTATTCAGTCTGTTGGTAAATTCTGTTTTTAACTTCTCTTTTATCTGACTGTGTATTTTTATTATTATTATTATTATTATTATTATTATTATTATTATTATTATTATTATTATTATTATTATTATTATTATTATTGGGGAGCGCATTTCTATGATTTTGCATATTTTTGTTTATTGCTTCAGGGCATAGGTAAATGAAATTCCTTGACATGTGGTTAGAATTGGATGTTATGTAGATTAATATGTTAGTGCATATTTGGCAAATTTTTCATGTTGGTGCATATTCTTATAATAATAAGAGCATATTTTTATGCTCCTATATTTATTTTGTTAAAAGAGAGACTTATCTCTAAACCATTCCTTGTTTTCATAGAATCTATTTATTTGGGAGCAGTCATTGATTAGAAAAAGCTTGTCACATTTTGTGTTTTTTTCTTTTCTATAGACAATAAAATACTTGTGCAAATGTAGGATATTTCTTGATATATTTTTTATACCAAGCAGAAAAAATGAAACAAGACAATGTACTTCATGAAGGTGCATAATTACTTCAATTATTGCTCTTGAGAAGTGAGCTAGGTTACATTGTGTTTGCACAAAATACATCTTTTCATTCCAAGTACCACATGAAATGAAATATTGTTACTTTTAATTGCATATTAAAGTGCATATTTAAGAATTTTTAGGTCCTAGATGCATATTTCAAGATTTTTAGGACATAAAAATCCTCTCTCTAATTATTATAATTCTTAGTTTTCACACATGTACTTGTCTTGTATATCTAAATGTATACGTAAATAAGCTTGTTTGATTACATAGAAGTATGACCGCAAATAACTTTTGAGGTTGTATTTTTCATTTGCACTTGACACATTTTAACACTTCTTAAGCTCGCAATAGTTGATAATTATAATTCTTAATTAACTTAATAATTATTTATAGAGTTAATATTCGTTTATACATGAACATCTACCGAAAAACGAAACCTGTATTATTGAACAGTAGACATGGCTCGAGACCGCGCGAGGATTGTGAATGACAACAAACAAAACAAAAGCGAGAGAGTTGGAGTTGATCAGAGTTATATATAGTTTCATACGTTGGCTATTCCAACAGGAAATCTTTCAAGCTGCGATATTGGGAATCTAGTGCGGCCTAATACACGGCCTGGACTATAGGGACGACTTCGCGGGCGCTTACAACATATAAAACTGTACTGTAATGGGACACAGACCGATTCAATATAGGAGTCACTGCGAGACTGTGATCAAACTTTAGATTTAAAGTAATAGGTAATAGATTGCAATTCGTATGTAAATAGATAGATTCACAAAATTTTTTTATGAAAAATATGTTTTTATATTTACACGTGCGGGCAGGACGTTTTGTCTCAATGTCAATTTTACAGTCTATTATGCATCCTCGCAATTTTTCTTGACACTCGTACTACACTGTCAGAAACTTCTGCATTACTTTTAATGTAAAAGTCGATGAAAGTTATTATCATGTACGAAATTTAATGTAGTGTACATTAAATTTAATTTACACATGTGCATTAAATTTAATTTACACATGTACATTGAATTTAATTTTCACATGTACATTAAATTTAATTTACACGTACTTGAAAGTTACGGTACGGGTACATTAAATTTTATTTACGTACATGATAATTACTTTCATGTAATTTTATATTAAAAGTAATGCAGAAATTTCTGCCAATGTGCTTTCTACTTCTCCTTCAAGTGCAAATTCTTCTACTCTTAAAACGACGTGGCAACTAGTACAGATGAAGTTACTGTAATGATCTATCATTTCGAGACCAAAACCCCCAGATGCAACTTTACAAAATGTGACAAGGAATAAACTGGTGTATCGATTACAACGGTGCCGACAGAAAACACTTTTCAAGTCAAAATTAAAATAAAGAATTAGAGCGCGTGAAATTTGTGAAAATTGAACATAATCGTCCGGTAGAACAGAAATTATGGAATTAAATAAAACAAACGACATCAAATTCGGTCAACGCATTCGAAAGATATAAATTAAAATAGAATTGGAATTTTTTAATGTAACGAGCATAATATGGCCATTGTTGAGTTAGTAAAAGAAAGATTGTAAACATGATTTTTTAAGAATTATAAGAAAACGCACAAACCGATTTGGCTGAAACATTGGGAAACAATAGAGTAAAACACGGGGAAGACGACAAAATTAGTGTCAACTTTGTCGCATGTTCGGAAGCAAATTATAATATAATATTTGGAAAATTGCAATGAACTAGAAGTATGAACAATTGACGCCATGTTACGAAGAAAAGAAAGTCATCGGAATTAGCCAGAGATTAATAGCAAGCGAGTGGCAACTATTTTGTTCGAGAGCATTTTTGTAACAATGTAGGTTGGTGAAAAAATTTTGATGTGAGCTCAGATGTGTCGTGGATACCGAGGGTAAAGGTTCGTGTGCGCGGAATTGGCGCGTAGTAAAATTTCTTTTAAAAGTACGACATTTCAAATAGGGAGTAAAGTTAAAATAATTATTGGAATTCTGGAGTGTTAAGAAAAATTCGGGAGTAAATATTTTGTTTCAAGTGGAATTTTTTTTTGTGATTACGGACAATCAGACGTTATTATTTATCGTAAGGAAATTCGACGCGACGAACATCTCGTTATAAGGTGTACAAGAATAGATGTTGAGATCAGAATAATGGGACGTTCATTTTGAATGCAACGATGTAAATAGTAGTAATTTCGAAGAAACTACTTTTGCCAGAACGCGAAAATTAGTTGGTTTTTGTTTTGTTTCGTTTGCTGAACAATACGCAACGAATACATGAAATTTCATAAAACGGTGACGGACTAGCAGCTAATTCGTATCATTATGCGGACAATAGCGGTTCGCGATAATCGGTTTCCGAAGGCCACCGCGAACAGGAGTGGACGGCGACCGCACATCGGAAGGCACCAGGCGGCGGCCACGGGACATCGTTGCCACGAGAGCTGAGCCGCAAAACAGGGAAGTGACACGTGTGTGTGTGTGTGTGTGTGTGTGTGTGTGTGTGTGTGTGTATGACTTTCTTTGCAGACACTTCATCTGAAGACGCATTCCGTCGCTGAAAGCAATTGTTGAAGACCAAGTTTTGTTCAATTAGATTAAATTAGGAAATGGTCAAAGGGAAATCAGGGAATGCGCATTCAATGTGTGAATGAGATTTCATGTGATTTTGTTATTATGATGAGTGAATGAGTTTCTTTGTTGTGTGTGTGTGTTTTTTTGTTTTTTTTCATATGTCTATGTCATAGAATTACTGTGTATCAATGTGGAGGCAAGGACGGTGAGTTGCTAGCAGTAATAAACGAACGAACAAAATATTGTTCGTTTTTATCAATCGATAGCATGCGTCGTAATTTACTGTAATGCCCTAGCACGCACAATCCAGTCACCTCGTTTGGATTCCTATATAGGACCACCACCTTATCCACGGCCGCAGGTTCTAAGAAATTTCGTAAAAACTAGCTAGCAAAAAGGGGCAAACGATCAAGTACGAGTACGAAATATTGTAAGGATAGGCAGGATAGCCGAGGGAGGAAGGAAGTAGGAAAGAACCATTACATTTTGGCTGCCCAACGCGGGGCAAGGATAGACGAGGGAGGAAGGAAGTAGGAAAGGATCCATTACATTACATATTTACAAATTTATATATTTAAGATGATGTTACATATTTACAAATTTCGTATCTTTCCTATGGAATAATGTAATAATAAATTGTAATTTGGAGGACAAATGGAGTCAAGTTAACATGTAGTTAATTAGTACAGCAGTAATCCTGAATCATTAAAATTAGGTAAAAATTAAATCTAGGAGCCACGGGCGTTAAGTTGTTGTAAAGATCATGGGTGACAAAAATCCTTTTTATTGCTAGTATTATTAAAACCCTTGGCGCATAAATAACTATTAACTTGTATACCAAATATTATTGAATTAATTTTACCAAGAATTTATTTAAGGAATATGGAAGAATGAATAGATGTTTTACTTTTATTAATAAACAAAAATTTATTTCATTCAAAAATACAAAACTATCAGCACTTGAGAAATGAAAAATTCACAACTTATGACAATATACTTTTCATTATATTTTATCAATATTTTTTTACCAATTTAAAAACTGCAGAATCAAATTCTTTCCACCTTTTTATGGCCTTTTGTCTCCTCTTGTTGGATTTATTTTCATAATTTCCCTGAAAGTAATAATTTTATTGTTAATAAATAATATTTATTCAGCATTACCTTTTTACACAGTTAAACAAATAACAGTAAAAAGAACTGACAGAGACAATGGATTTGCTTGCACATTGGCACTGAGTACAAAGAGCAGAAAGATACAAGCACAATAAGAGAACAAAATGAGAAAGAAAATTGATTTAATGTAAAATAAAACTATTAGTAATATTATTACTAAATGGTAATATAATTTCATAATGTTACCTATCTTTCTTCTTTGGTCATTCTCGAAATTACCAAATCAAAAAAACTATTTTGTTCGTAAGGATACAATCCATTCTCTAATTAACAATATCCATTTGACAATGTTTTCTTTAATGCAATTTTTTTGTTACTTAAAACTGAGACGAATTCTCAAGGTGGTAATATAACTAATTTTTCTCAAATGTTCTATCGACCGTAATAATTTATTTAATGAAACATAATTTTTAATTTAATGCACAATAATAATACAACTCCAACTTCCCTTCGTATGAATTCGACGGTTGATTGTAATTTGGCAGAATACGTATATCTAAAAACGTAATAGCTGGCAAATAATATTCTCACACCTTCAATATCGTCTTTACAAAATACTGAAACATTTTTGTTCCAGGAGAACAGTTATTTACTTTGAACTTACTATGTAACACTGATTTCCTGAACTTCAGTTTTTTGTCTAAATTTGTTGGGTCCATTGTTATATTTAAACAGTCACTTGCAATCTGTAGCACATATACATCAACAGGTAGAAATTAACTAATTTCACATTTCATGAAAATAATATTATATAATGTTAATAATGAAAATAATATTAAATAAATAATACTAATTAATAATCAGACTTTACCTTCACAAATCCAATACTCCTGAGTTGCTTCTGCTTCTCTCGAGGTTAACCGCGTACCACTGTAGGAAACTGCTGGGATGAGAACAGGAAGTGAGGAATAACATTTATACGTTTCGCACGTTTTCATATAGGAAAGTTATGACGTTTTTTTGATTTTACACATGTTCTAGAAAAGACTATTGCTCTGCCGCGTAAGAACACGACTGCAACGCTTCAGAATACGAATGAATGCGAAACACTTTGAGTACCTGAAGTAGGCAGGCTGGAAAACCAGTCACCCTTTGTCTTGCCTGCAAGGGACAGGAAGCGTTTGGAATTCCCTAAGCGGCTTAGCCAAGCCGATGAGACCCGAAAACTGGCAAACATTGCAAAATCGCAGCACGACTGGGAATATTTTATGTTCAAATACAATACAATCTATATATTTAAAAAAATAAGGTATTCTGCCATGGCTTCGTTTAGAGCTTCTATAGAACCGATAGTATTTTTTCCTTCAAATGAAAGAATGTGATCCCTAGATGTGTTATCAGATATTGTTTGTGTTGATTCACCAACATTTACGGTGTAAATTAATTAATTAAAACATTCTTTAATACTACGCTTATCAATAGTCAATTGTTTTCTTCCAAAGGCTGATTGTTTCAAAAACGATATATATGAGTCGATAGATGTCCACGCTGCTTCATGGTGACGCTGCTTGATGTTTTGTTTTGATTGTTGAGATTTGTTTACAATTTGTCAAAGTTTTGTTTCAATGTTATAATTGCATGGTGGCGTAGACAGTTTGCATGCATTTGCGTTTGTGGAGTATTTTGTAGAGAACATTCGGACAGTGGGTTTTGATCGGTTGTTCTGAAGTAGTGAAGTTGTTCACAGGTTATGTCGAATTCCGAATCGTTGCCCTCGCGCCCCAAAAGACGCAAACGTACATTAATCGGACACAGGGAAAGAGAAAGTCAGCGTAATTGTCGTGATAGTGAGATCATTTCTTTTTCTGCGTGGTCGTTGATTATGAAATGTCAATTTTGTTCTGCTTTGTACATCGCATGTGAGAGAAATTCTGCAAACGAGTTTACTCTCCGTTGCTTAAATGGGAAAATAAGTTATAATCAAGCAATACACCTGAAGAAATCAAAGTTGTTTATAGGAGATAATGACACGTCAAAAAACTTTAGAAATAATATCAGTATAATAGTGCTCTTTCTTTTGTGTCATTTGGCGCCGATATTGCATTGCCACCTGGTCATGGGCCATACGTGTTCAAAATTTTGGGAACTCATCACAAAATATCTTCGTTATACCCTGAAGATCCAAACAATGCAACATACTGTGAACATTAGTCTGCGCACAGTATTTTACATTTATCTCAGATCTCACCGTCAAATCTTGACGAGTTTTCACTAGTACAATTTTATGTTCAAATACAATATTGTGGTTTTGTGGAAAACTAAAAATTATAGTACATAATAAAATATGAAGCTCAAACAAAAACTATATTTTAAATTTATTATACGTTAGTTTAAATAGTGGAAGAAAATATTTTTAAGTTTTTAAACAGTATCTATGTTCCATAATTATATATCAAATTTGGGTGAATTTTAATTTAAACATTAAATTTAATGAGGAATTATATTCCACTAATGAATGAGAACTATTCCACGAATGAAATTACGTCCAACAGAGTTGCAAAATCCGCCAAATATTGAAAATAACTGAAAGCTTGATAAAATCAAAGAGGGCATGTTACAGTACATACACGGTTTATTGCACGTCAACACAGTGATCGGTGCATACCGCCCTTCTAAGATAGATGCGCAGCTTATTATTGGCCAGTATGAAGGAGCGGTAAGAAAAATCTGATAGATAAAGCGATAAATGTTTTGAGATGCGCCGCCATTATTAGGGCATTTTATTTGTATATTTAAACACTATTGGTTTTAATTTCACGAGTGGTATATTCATAGGTAATTCTACGCGTGCTTTGGAAATTATCGATAAAACCTCCAATCGCGAAGCGACAAGGGGATTTATCTGAGACTTTCCAAAGCATGAGTGGAATTTAATTGGATTATTCCACGAATCAACTTTGAATATAAGAACCCGATTTGTTAAAATTCGTTATGTAAGTTAATCTGATATGTGTACGTATTTTCAATGATTTCAATTACTATGTACATCAACCACTATTCTCTATGTTTGCAATGCTGCCTGCAATGTTAAAAACAAGGAAATTAGGTTATACGTATCCATATAAGGTGTCTGTATATTCTCTACAAGTAGGGATTAATACAGAACAAAGGTGAATAAATAGAAAATACACGTAACAAAAACACTAAATATACGGGTTTATTTTATTTCATTATTAACATTATATTACTAATTAAAGACACAACTGTTAAACACTTCTATTAAAATTGAAAGTACGTACGTAAAACACGGTTGGTTGGTGGGTAGTTAGTGATTCCGGGCGCGTTGACAGCTTAGAACATTAGTCCCGTAAGTGTAGTGCATGTTTTATTCCTCGGGATGTGGCGGTGATCTTCCGCCACTAGATGGCGAGATCCGGCAACTACCTTCGTTCGGCTTGGGGGGTTTCCCCAACCGCAACAAACTCTAAGCTCCCGACCGGTCTCCCGGAATATGTGGTAGTGTAGTGCATGTTAGTGTAAGTTTGTGTGTAACGGGAGGGAATAGGACAAGGAAGATGTAGGAAATATCGCGCGCGGTCCGTGGTCCGTTTGGTAGGGTACTGCTCCGGCATTCGCCTGGTGTTGATCGGAAAAAACACGGAAAACTACCGATCAGAGCAGCCAGCCACTAGAATTCTGCTCCAGAGAGCGACTGAATTCGACCTAGCTGAAAAGCTAGTGTCGAAAATCCTGTCGCTTCGGGAGTCGAACCTAGGAAACCCGGTCAGAGGCAGGTAACATCAGTTGATGCACTGAGCCACCGCTCCCGGTCTAAAACACGGAATATATGAGTTGATTTCATTTCATTTTCTTCAAAATGTTTCCCAATTTCTTACATTGCTGTCAAGATATAAATTCGCTCCTTACAAAAAGGTTACCCTCAGTTAAGATGGTGGGTCAATCCATTTTAAATGGTCCAGCACTGGTCGCTCGACCATCTCGAAAAAAATTCATATTTTGTACATTAATTTCCTTATGTTTTGGCTTTTCAAAAACATCTTTGATTTATTTTTATTGTATCTTGTTTACAAATGGCGGTCATTTTTGTTTTACGCCGTGCGCAATTTTTCGCATGTGTAGAGGTTTACTCTTTTCAAAATTATTCAGCTCTAGGTTGTTTTAACATTCTAGAATACAAAGAATTGGATTCAGTATACTCTGGCCTACAGATGGAAATATTATTTATGTACCATCTATGTGTTTATTTGAGAAATATTTGCAACTAAATCTACGAAACGCAAATGAACCAAGTTCGATTTTCAGAGAGTAATTTCTCAAAGAAGAAATAGAATCTCAGTCTTCATTTTTTCTGTGCTCTTACACATAACAGTATAGTTACTTTTTGTAAAATATCATCGGTAACTAACGCACCCCTTGAAAATTACACACTCTTAAAAACTGGGATTTTCGATTTTTTCCAAATTTTTAACTGTAATATCTCTGTTGGGGGACCAGATAAAAATCTGAAAATAGCACACATAGTAGATCGCTCTGATACCAAACATCAGTAAATATTTCAACTTTTAGATTTAACTGAAAGTATTGTTTTAAAAATTGTAAACTTTCGCAAAAAAAAGACTTCATTTCTACATTGAGGATATGTTGTGACAAGTAGTAATCAAATTATGTTGAAGCTATTTTAAGCTAAAATGCATTATTATTTAAAATAATTAATTATACTTTATTATTAATAAACATAAAAGTTACGTAATCTATTTTGAATATTACTTTACTTTAAAACAACCTTATATCTTGACATGTACGTTTGTAATTTACAAAAAGTTCATTTTGATGTCAAATGCTGAACCGGATAATATAAAAATAGTTTATAAAAGATAAATAAATTTAGCGTTTTGTTTATTTTTTCGAGTTCCGATTTGACATTATGGTTATTACTTCTGAACGTTTCTTCAGAAATATGGACTGTTGCAGAGTACTCCTTAGATTCGAAGATCGCGAATGAATTTTAGAATAATGTTGAACGCAATTTTTTTCGTGGTAAAAATTGACTGCATCATTTTTATTCGTGTAATAATGAGCCAAAGATATTTCTCTTTATACTTTTGATATAGCCTTTTTATGATTTTTGTAAGGATCTGACTAAGACTGGCCATTGAGATAAAATTTTTGGAAGTAGTCTCCAAATCTGTGCTTTTAGATAAATGTGATATCGGAGTTATTCCTTAATAAAAAAACACTTGTTTCTCTTCACCAAAGTCTTCAATTGACTTAATGTCCTTAGGAGAAACTCCATAATCAGTTTTATGGTAAACGTCATTAGTAAAATGATCTGTCCATTTTGATAAACGGTCACACAACTGTGAACAGACCCAGGTTAGGTTACATTATGACTCTAACATTGAAATAATATTGTTGAAAGGTTTCTTAGCTCCCGTACGACCACCCACACCCCTCTAGAGCCAAAAACGTGTTTTTTTAAAAAAAATTTCGGCAACTTAACACTATTTTATCTGACTGAAAAATATGATAAATAAGAAGACAATTTATAATATCAGAAAAATATTTTTTTGATATTTTCTCAGGCCCAAAAAGTGCCTAGGACGCGGAAGGTCACAGGTGCCAAGGACGCGGCGTCTATCGGACAGTTACCAACGTTTTAGACGCCACTCTATGACCTTCCTCTTGGACGAATCGGACATCTTCTATTGGACAGCCAAGTACTTAACCACAAATGCCTAATTTGTTGAAACTATGGCCCAGCAATTATAAAAATTTGAAAAAATTCACAAGCCTTCTGAGATGAAGGTTTACGATTTTTTCGTGCCTGGGTCGGTGTTCTACGACAGGAATGGCAAATCCAGGTTCAACCTGTTCCCCTTCCACACAAGTCCCCCTCTTATCCTTCATTTGTGACTGATTTTCTCATAAAATGACAAAAAACATCGTCTTTCCTTAGCGTATGATATACTTATTCAAAGGATTATAAATATTTAAAAAATAATTATTTGTAACTAAATTTCAAAATCAAAACATTACTGGGTGCTTCAACAATGTATACATATGTATAATAAATACTAAAATAAATGCCCCAAAACTGTTGCAGTCAATTTCAAAGTATATTTCAGTTCAAGGTGAATTTAGGCGGGAAAATGATTTTTAGTTTTTTAACTACAGCCCAGTTGTCGAAAATATCTGGAAAAAATTCACAATGTTTTAAGAGAAACGTTTGAGATTTTTTGATCCTCTTCCATGTTTCTTAGACAAAATGAAAAATATTTTTTGTTATTTTTTTCAAAAATATTTTTTTGTTTGAATTTGGGTCTGAGAAAATATCAAAAAATATTTTTCTGATAGTATAACTTGACTTCTTATTTATCACATGTTTTTCAGTGAGATAAAATGGTGTTAATTTGCCGAAAAAAATGTAATTTCCTTCCCAAAACTTAATTAAGATGATTAAGTTTAAGTTTTCTGAATCACTGCTCAGGTTTGTTAATACCGTATGCAGTCTTAAACGCTATTGGTCTTAATTGAATTAGTGGAATAGTCATCAATACACCACAGCATTCATCGTGTTGCGAACGAGCTTAAAGACTCACCGAGAACCATCATAAGTAATAACACGAGAAGTGCTATGGTAGCCGGTAAATTCACGACTCGCGTAGCGAGGTGTGAATTTACCGGATAGCACACGCTTCGAGGGATATTTAGTGTGGTTATTTCACGAATTAAGACATTACATGATTCGAATGGATAATTAAAATCACAGGAATTACGAAAAAGAGAAATGTTATTCAAAATTTCTATCGGAATATGTAGAACTTCCCTTCAGCTTCGAGTTATCACTGCCTCCTGGAATCACTTATAATCAAGTAAAATATGAATAACAGTGAAATGCAGAATATGATTTCAAACATGTTTCGATTTTATGGTAATAAAGCTTTCAAAAACAATTATAATAAAGCTACTTACAAGAACTTTTATTGAAAACACAATAATTAAAATTGTACGAAGTTGAGTTTTCCATGCCTTGCTATTACGTGGAACTATTTGAAATGAAAGATGTACAAGCTGAATTAGCAGCGGAATTCGTCAATCTCGAATGGCATGAACACACGTGTGTACTCATTGAAGTATTTTCCTGAATAAATGTGGTTGAAACGTTCCTCATAGTTTTGATAGCATATTCTTTGTACTCTTCATAATCTAATCTTCGCATATTAATTGCCTTTAATATGTGTAAGTTCTTTATTTGTAGTTTGTACTGTTCATTTGTATTTTCTTTCTTAACAAAATTCTTGAAATTGCTTCCACACACTTTCTCTGTTTCTTTTGCGGTTTTTCGTTACTGAATCGTTAATAATAGATTATATTTCAGAGTTTTAAACATTACCAAAATTGCACATTTTAATATTATCTTGAGGCTTACTAGCTATTGTGGACCTAAAACAATTGCTTTCCTTATTTTAAAAAGGTAAACAAAGTGATTACAGCGGAGTGCAAAAGGTAAACAAAATGATAATCTAATGGCGATAGACATCTGGGATTGGTTGAATTTGAATAGATTCTTGCCTAGCATTGGTTACTTACGCCGCGGACTGGCATGAGTGAAAGAGCCATAAATAATTAATCTGCCGCGCCACGCAGCGCGCGCGCGGCGCCTGGCGGGAGGGGGTAGGGATGGGGGTCCTAACGGTGCAGGTTATTGGCGGCAGGGGGCGGCGGCCCCCGGCGCGGCCCCCTCCGCAACGCGGAGCCCAGAATAGCTAGCGCCCTCTGTGTTCCTCCCAGCGCCGGCGGCCGTGTTGACATTCACCCCCCGCCCCCTCCGCGCAGGCTGACATTTCGCTGAAAGGTCGGCGGCCCGCAAAGCACCCGCCGCGCTCCAAAGGACGTGTGAAAGGCCCCGCATTTCTCTCCCCCCTTCCGTGTCGCACTGTTTTCTGCAGCCAGGGCGCCGGGTTCGAGTCCCGAGTTGGTGGTGCTCTGCGTCGAATGCAGTCGCTACTCTCGTCGGTAGTTTTCCATGGTTTCTCCTATCAATTCGAGGCGAACGCAGGAGCAGTGAGCTAACAAACGGACCGCTCGCGATCTTTTATTTCTCTTTCCCGACCTATCCTGTCCCCTTCCATTCACACTTACCCATACGTAGAGTACATTGCCACACATGTCGGGAGACCAGTCGGAAGCTTGTAGCTTATTCCGTCTAGGGAAAATCCCCCGTCAGCCGACGTGTAGGCCTTCGCAGTAACTCAATATGCAGCGGTGGGGTCGGGTACCGCCACCTGCCGTCATAAAATAATTGAAGCGTCTATCGTCCTATTACCCTGACCTTTCCCCATGCTCACCGTGCAGCCCCTCCCGCCACGTCCCTCGTCGCCAACCGCTCGCACCTAGCACTCCGTACTCCCCCGCCCTGTTATCCTATGTTCCTCTCTCTATCGCCCCTGGCTGTCACCGCAAGTCTTCCGCCACCATCGCTCTCCCCCTCTCCGCCTCGTTGCCACCCCCCCCCCCCGCGGCCCTTCGTCCTCACGCACCTCTTCCCACCGCCACTCCGCCTGCGCGCCCTCCCGCCATCTCGTCCCGTTGGCCTGTGCTTCTTCGCCGCTTTCCCTCATCGCCCCACCTGCGCACGCTGCTCCCTGGCGCCCTCGCGCGGCGAAAGGCGCGGCGGAGGGCGGCGGCGGAAGCACAGTTTGTTTTGCGCCAAAGCTGTGACGGGGATTGGGCAACATCCGAAATAGCTCCGGTTTGCAACTTGCTATTCGCGACGTGAAGATGGATCGACGCTTTCTGGAGCCAGCGACTGCATCCGGCAGCGTGTTGATGCTTGCAGCAGCAGAGCACTCTATCAGCGAGGCACTGAAGCGGTAAGTAGTGAAGCAGATTCATGAACTATCGAAGTTGCGCAGTTCACATAAGTATTACGACACATTATATATTGATTCTTTTATTATTTTTGTTTAACTACTCAGAACGAAAAGTATTAAAAATATTGTTAACGAGAACAACCGAATTTTCTATTGAAATAATTAATTCTTATATTTTAATGAAACATTCTCTTAAAATGAATGCATGAGTGTCATAATGAAACATTTTCTCCTCTTAGTTTTTTAGTATCTTTTCCGTTGTACGTATACCAGTTCACTTGGCGAGAGATTCAGTTCCTTTGACACGAAATATTTCGTGCACCTGAAAGGAATCGTTTCTCTGCAATGTGAACAGATCACCGTTGTGATGCCAACCAATCAACATTTACGCGGTATATTTAAACGTTAGTTTACACCAACAAAACTCACATAGTATTATTACAATTTAATAGTAATTATATTACTATAACACAAATTTATTAGTGCTCTATTGGCTACTGCCACTCCGAAATCCCTGCTAACCCACAATACGACTAATTTTATATTACTAGTTGGTAAATCGGAAGTTTATGGCGGACAATCTTCCTTGATGCTGACGCACGTCGCTACGCCACGGATCCAACGTGCTACGTTCGCGAGGGCTTACCGGCCCTCGCGATCGGGTTCGCGCCTCCGCTCTCGCTCCAGCGCTCACGCTGTTTTATAAATCTCTCTCACTTTTAAGAGAATTTATTTTGAAGCGAACACTCACTTTTAAGAGAATTTCTTTTAAAGGGTGTAGACAAAAAGTAACTCACCTATTGATCCTCATGATATATTATAGCGATGTATTGTAGGAATTGTTCATCATGGTAGACAATACAAACCAATTTAAAAGACTTCCAGGGCGAAAAATCACTCACAAATTCCACACAAAGAAACACGCAATTTCTCGCCGACACAATGAGAAAAATGTATCATGATACGTTTCCACGTACAATTAACTTTTGATAACAAACAAAGCGAACAACACGAGAAGTGCACCGAAAAATTAGTAAATACATCAGTCATAGATGCTTTAATTAATTCATTGCTTGCATCGTTTTATAGCTTCTTCTAGAGCGGTAGGTGGCCATGTAAGTGGTGTGCGTTCTTTGCATTAAAAATCTTCAATGTTATAAATGAAAAATGCAGTGGCAGTATTGTGAAGTGATTTGCATTGAAAGAGTCTATGATGTTATAATTTGTAAAATAAGTGATATATTCTGAAGTGATTAGTAATTGTGAAGTGCTATTTAAATGTTTCTCAAAATAATATAAATTTCCCTCACCAAAAAAGAACCATTTTTAATAAACAAGGGAACCGAATCTTTCAGCTAGTGAACTAGTATACGTATAACGGAAAAGATCCACATCAGAAGTATTCAATAGCACAATAGAATCAACACTGGAAAAAAGAACTGGTTGTCATACATTGAAAAACGGTTCTCCCACCCCGAATTAATAGTAAAATTTGCCCCAGCTATTTTTGTGGTTGACGCACCGTAGGCGCCGTGGGTGGCCCTCTGTGGTGCCCTGAACCACCTCTGTGTCTCCTGATTCCCTTGTTCACGTAGTCTCCTAAACAACAAAATGTTTGCAGTTCGTGGTTGACTCTCTCGGAACTTCGGTGAGAGGTTCCACAACCCAGATCGTTAAGCTACAGTTCCTGTATAAATGTTTGTACCAAAAACGCAAAATTTTGCATCAACCCTTATTTGCATGTACTGCTAACTGGTGTCATATTCGTACCTATAGTTTTAAATTGTTGGTTTTGTAGTAAAGAATTTATACAATTTCGCAAATTGCATAAATTCGTGCAAGAGCAAAACAATTTAAAACCACAAATACGAAAAGAAAATTTTGAAAACTTGACACTAAAAGCACTTAATGAATAGAATTAGATAAATAAAAATTTAATCTGAAATAATTTCATTCATATTATTTTGCCAAATATTTTCACTCCTAACCTATAATAGCAACAAGTGCTCGGTTCAGACCCCAACTTACAAAAAAACAACACAAAATTAAGCAAAACGCAATAACATAGAGTATTTTTATATACGACTGTTGTTAATTTATGTCTTATATTAATTTATTTGGTCCCTTGTTTCACCAAGTCATTTGTAGTTTGTACTGCACAACCATACTTGCACAACTGCACAACTTATACCGCACACATCAATATGTGAATAAGAAGAAATAAAAGAGGTCATCTTCGTCAACATACTAGCTTTATTAAGATAGCCGGCTTTCGACGGCTTTGCCGTCATCGTCAGTCTATAAGATACAGAAAGATATAACAAAATTATAAATAAATACACCATAAGATAGAAAATTAAATTACAATTAATGGATACATCAAAATTAACATAAAAAACAAAAGGATAATCGATATACGATTGCAAAAGATAAGGAACATATAGCAGATAAAATTGCAAAAATGAATTGCGACGGGAGGGGGGGATTAATACAGATAATACCAGTTCAAATTTCAGATTATAAATATATGTTAACTGGAACTGGTGTTACTGGAACATAGGGATCGAAGTTCCTGATGGTGCAAAGAGTTGATTTTAGTTCTCGATTGCACACAAAACGGAGAGTATCGTTTCACTGCTGGCACTATGAGTGATACAAAGTGAAAGAAATCGTATTATATTTTTGCTTTAAACTTTTTGTTCCTATGAGAATATTTAAATGACATTTTGTTTTTATAAGTGAAGTAAAAAATCTTGAAAATATTACTATTTAGCTGAGCTGGAAACAACTTTTCTAAAATGTTCCAAAATTGGAACACCAGGCACGAACGATACCATTAGTTATTATTAAAAAATCATCTAATTTATCTTTTCTTCTCTTAGATTATTAACAACAGAACTAATAATTGCAATTTTAGAGGAAGATAATGATTACTTCAGTGCATTTATCTTTATTACGCCTCCAGACGATGTATCAGTGTGGAGGACAGCGGGGATGAAGATTGGCAGCACACTGTAAAACCTGGAACCTAACTTAGATCAAAAAGTGAGGCACTAATTATGCGATTCAGTGAGACTGAAAGACTCGCATCTGTGACATCTAGAGAGTAATATTGGCTCTGGACACTATGATGAGTGCATTCCTGAGAATATTCTCTCTACGCCTGTCTCTTTTCAACGTAAGAATGAACAAAGAAAGTGGGGGGAAATTGACATAAATCCTGAATTTACAAATTTCGACAATTTTACGAGTGACATAAGTATAGTACCAAATGACTCAGTGTTGTTTTGAACAATTTTTTGATGATAATGTTTGGGACTTTCTTACAAAAAGTGTTCGTATTGTACGGTATCAGAAAAGTGATTACACATTTTCACTTTCTTTCGAAGAAGTAAAAGGTTTCGTTGGAATTGATTTATCAGCATACAATGTTGTATCAGAGTTTTGGGAAACAGACACGAGAGACTTATAATGAAGCTGTTAGTTCGCAATCAGAAGAAACAGGTTTGAATTGATAGAAAAAATATACTCATTGCGCAAACAATGACCTAAAACAAAATTACAGATTTACAAAACTAACACTTCGCATTTCCTTACTGAATAAATGATAAGCAAAATATTGTGTTTACGAAGCTTTAGCGAAGTTTAAGCGAAAAGTTTACCCTCATCAGGTGGAAGACCTAAAACTAGCAAGTTAATGATATTTCGCATATTAACTTATGTGGGATTCGATAGTACAAGACACTGTATTTCAATAATCACAAAGCAAGGAAGATGTGCAATGTGTAAATAGAACACAAACAATTTCAAAAATGTAACACAATATTTCATGAAAACTATTTCATACTCCATACTAATTATTTAGTTCTAATTTTGCAGCAGCTACTCCAGAAAGGGAAGTGATAAAACTTTTTGACTTTTTTTTTTTTTTTTGTGTAGCAAGACCAAATGTAAAATACATTGTAGGACAAAAATTGTGAAATTGTGGTTGGAAGCAACGCTAAATGGATCCAATAATGAGTAATAGTATAGTAAATTTCGGAAGGTGCACCAATAATAAATTAAAGAAAGTAATTCAAAATATTTAGTATTAATTAGCAGTGTCGTTAACGTAAAAAATTATTTGTGATTGTTGTATTTTTCTTTGGCTAAAGTAATCATTTAAAAAATTACAAGGAAATGAACGCAGTTGTCGTTATTCAACTATGGAAACAAATTTCAGATTTTTATTTTTAATTAATGAGAAATAGTCCCTACAATAATAATAGTGTTATTTACGATTTTCCGTATGGGCCGTTTCTGCGTGCCCACGGATATAAATTCGTTGATGTGGCTTCCTATTATTACGACGAGCTAGTAAAACAGGATAATGGTATCCAATATCTTGGGAGAGATTGATGGAAATATAATATTGTTATTGTGATATGAGATAAGGATAATAGGAACCATGACAGTACCTAAGAGTCCACTCTTTACTGCTTAAAAACTAACACGCACTTCTCTATAACACAATACGACCTCACAAAGCACAGTCGAATGGATTCACGAATGCAGGAACTCCCGCGTTCAATCGAGGAAAGGGCTTCCCGCCGAAGCACTTATCACAATATGGACTTAAATACCATGCGCTCTAGCGGCAACTACTTAGAATTTAATGTGAATTAATTGGGTGGTTACAGGTCCCGCGTACTTTTCAACCTCCATGGCTCGGAAGTATGAACAATCAACCACCGTCACGTCATCTGTGATGATTATTGTCACAACGTATAAATCAATTGCCACAACTGGAAGACACGTAGCCATAGGTTTCTGGTTGTCAGTGACATGGTCATTTCTTTCAGTGCACAATAGAGTATTCAAAAACAATGCCGTAGCAAGGTTCAATAGCACTTGGGATGGATATGAGTAGTCCAACCACACTTAATGTGCTCGTAGTTATGTGTGGTAACGTAGGAACGTACTCGTAGATAAGTAATCGTGGATTATGTATCTTCGTAAAATGGAAGAAATACTATCTTTTTATTTAAATTAAGCGCATCAGTTTTTATTTCGATGCCACAATTATTTAAGTACCCATTTGTTTTAAATGTTGAATTCCAAAACCTTTTTTCACCGAAGTGCAACAAACGGGCTTGATGAATGATGGTGTGAGGTGCGGGGACAACTTCTCTGCTTAAATTAGATAAAACTTTGAAAATTTGTTATTTGTTTGCACTTTTAATGTTAAACCTTTAGGTTTAACATTACTTGAAAACTTCACAAGAACGTTTCAATGTTTTAAACTTTAGTTTAAAACATTGAGACGTTCTTGTGAAGTGATTTCTCCGTTAATATTATTCCGATGTAAGTCTCATGGTTCAGGAAATATGTCGGGGGAGAAGAAATTGGGATTCAGGAGATTGGAGAAAACATCGTATCATCTATCTCTAGGCAAAAAAATTCTTTATTTCAAATTCAAACATAACATATTTACGACTGTTTCATAATATCCTTCCAGAATAATATGGCAAAATAATAATGTAATTACCACTTGAAGAAATAACCCTTCATCTGTGTCGAAACCTTTTCTACGAGTGGCTTCCACTATGGTCAAGCAAATGACTAAAATACATGTTTAACTTTTTATTTCATTACAAAATTTGGTTCAGATATACGGGCAGACGAAAGGACAAGCTGACGAACGGACGAGCGAACGAGTGGAGGTTACTGAATTAATAAATAAGAATAGTAATATCATAGCATCGTGGAAATTTTAAAAATTGCAGTTCTTAAATCTTTGAACCAAAACAAAATTTTACATCAATTATGTTCAGAATTATTCGGCAAGAATCAGTTACGTAGCAATAAGACATAAATTCGTTTATTTAAGAGTCATGGCAAAATCTAAATCCTCAACTCTTATTTTAGTGTCCGCTGCAGTTTTTAAAGACCGCCGATTAAATTCGATTTTACTTTCTCGACTTACGAATTCATCGTAAGAAAGAGAAAGTTGTAGATGTAATCATGCGCAGGAAAACCACGAATTTTCGCCAGAAAATCTTTTATAGCTGGGCTCTGGTAACGAAAAAGTGGATAAATCCTGTTGCTAAATTTAGAAACAAAAATTCTCTAACTCCTGGTGTAGCCAAAATCCATGTTTTGTTCCTTATTGATACCGAAAAATCGATTGACGGCAAAACGTCCGTCCGTCTGTCCATCTGTGCATATACCGTTTAGCGATTTTCGATAGCGCATAAACCGTTCAGCAGATTTTCTTCAAAATTAATATTCTCCTATCGTTCTGGCTGATGACACGCCTCCAGGAATTTGAAACCGATATTTAAGTTTTGGGGAGTACTTTACATGAAGCGCATCGGAAATTTTCCAAAAAATGCCTTCAACTTTTTAAATTAAATTTTGTTGTTTAATAGTGCAAAGGACGTTTAAGAGAATGATGAAGATATCATTTTCGTAGTTATCCGCGATTTTTCGGAAATTGCAAAAATCATTTTAAAACTACAAAATTGAAGATAAAGATTTTTACCTTAAACAATGTGGGTTGTACCAAATTAGCACGAGTAGGTTTTGCGTAATTTGCGCTTGAAATTTACGCACATTTTTGTTCCCAAAATCGCACCTAATTTTTTCTTTAAATTTTCTCCACTTATGTAATAAGGGACGGAAAAATATATGACGCTAGTCCCACTTTCGGGAATCGCTCAGTGTTTTCGAAAATTGCATAAAACAATTTCAAAACGATATGAAGTCAATTCATATCGTCTCCCGAACTACTTTTCCATTTTCACATGGGCAGTGCTTAATGCCATTGAAATCAGCATCAGATCTGCTAACAACATGCCTATTGTCATCTTTTCAGATTCAATGTCAACCCTTAAAACCATTGAAAACCGATACACCAGCAATCCAATAATCCAAACTATCCAAGAACTTATATTTACCCAAAACACAAAAGGAGTCAAAATAGAACTATTTTGGATTCCTTCTCATAAGAAAATTACTGGAAATGAGAAGGCAGACATTCCTGCAAAAGTGGCAACATCATTACCAAATGCTGAACCGCAAATCTATGGCACCCAGAAAGATATAAGAAACCTTTTCAAGGACTCCTGTTTAAAGTACTGGAACTCACAATGGAAGATGTAGTCTACAAAGCTACATTGAGTAAGAAACTCCATTGTGGAACCAGGTCTAGCGAAATCAAACTTCAAAAGAAGAGAAGAAGTCGTCATTACAAGATTAAGGATCGGTCATTTTAACCTACATTACTGTCATCTGTTCAAAAAATCCAACCCTGAACCCTGTCCTAAATGTGGCGCTATCGTGTCTACTTCTCATTTTATTCTTGACTGCCAATGACTTGTTAATATAAGGAAATCATTAAACATAGAAGGTAACTTATATTCACTGTTCAAATTAGAAGAAGGTTGTAAAAAAAATTGAAACTACTAGAAATAAGTAAATTGTTGAATGTAATATAATAATGATGCAATTTCTGTTATTGATATAATGTTTTATTGATATAATGTTTATATTGATATAATGTTTATGGTGTAATGATTCAACTATTTGTAATCTTGAAATATAATGTACTGATGTAAACACAATGAGATCGCTGATGACCTGAGCTGTTATAAAGCAACCATAAATAAACAAATTTAAAAAAAATTTCAAAACTACAAAATTGAGGATATTTTTCCCTTAAAATATGTGGGTTGTACAAAATTAGCGCTTTCAATAAAGTTATGTAAATTGTTTTGGAAATATGAGTAGTTTTTGCGTAATTTGCGCTTGAAATTAACGAAAATTTTCGTTCTCAAAAATTGTTCCAAATTTCATCTTTATATTTTCTCCACTTATGTAATACGGAATGGCAAAAAATATGGTGCTAACCCCATTTTCGTGTATTGCTCGGTTTTTCGAAATTTGATAAAACAATATCAAAATTACAAAATTGAAGATAGAGATTTTTGCCTCACGGGTTTTTTTAATGATCCAGAATTTAATAAATTGAACTCTCGATTACCTCGAAAAAAATTCATATTTTGTGCATAAATTTCCTTATATTTTGGCTGTTCAAAAACATATTTGATTTATTTTTATTGTATCTGGTTTACAAATGGCGGTCATTATCGTTTCACGCCGTGCGCCATTATACGCGTTTGTAGACATTTACTCTTTTCAAAATTATTCAGCTTTCTAACATTCCAGAATAAAGGGCATTGGATTCAGTGTACTGTGGACTGCAAAACTAAATATTATTTACCTACGTTCAATGTCTTTATTTGAGTAATATTTGCAAGCAAATCTATGGAACGCGAATGAACCAAGTTCGATTTTCAGAGAGTAATTTCTCAGAGAAGGAATAGAATCTCAGCCTTAATTTTTTCTGTGATTTTACACATAACAATATAGTTACTTTCAGTTAAATATCATTGGTAAGTAACGTACCCCTCGAAAATTACACCCTCTTAAAATTTGGAATTTTGAATTTTTAAAATTTTTTTAACTGTAATATCTCTGTTGGGGGACTAGGTAAAAATCTGAAAATTGCACACACACTAAATCGGTATGTTATCAAACGTCAATAAAAATTTCAACTTTAAGATTCAACTAAAAATATTTTTAAAAACGTAAACTTTTGCAAAAAAAGGCTTCATTTCCACATTGAGAAAAGTTGTCACAAGTTATAATCACATTATTTTGAAGCTATTTTAAACTAAAATCCATTTTAATTTAAAATAATTAATTATACTGTATTATTTATAAACATAAAAGTTGCCTAAACTATTTTGAATATTACTTTACTTTAAATCAAACTTGCATCTTGACATCTACGTTTGTAATTAAAAATATGGTCATCTTGATGTTAAAAACTGAATTGGATAATATAAAAATTATTTATTTATAGAAAAATTTATTTTATAAAGATATATTTATAATATAAAGATTATTTATAAAAGATAACAAATAACTAAATTCAGCGTTTTGTTTATTTTTTCGCGTATAAATTTGTCTGTTATTATTTCTGAACGTTTCTTCAGAGATACGGACAGTTGCACAGTACTCCTTAGATTCAAAGATCGGGAATGAATTTGGAAATAACATGTTGGACTTGAAAGTAAAAAACTAGTGGTGCTACAGAATGACACAGACTTTCTCGTTCTAGTTAGTTTTCTAATTTCGATTTTGGCTAGCTTTTCCGACTTGCCGCGTAATCTTTCCACCTGTCATCTATTGCTGCCCAAAGAATATATTTGACATTTTCTTTAAATGATTCTGGCATATAACAAAACAAAGATTAGACTTGACCTCACGGATCAAATGGTTGACAATTACAGGCAAGGCGCATGAAGGCATACTGGTCGTTAGATTGACGTTTCTGCTTTGAATGCGTACGTAATCTTCACAAAACTTATTCAAGACTAATGTCAATTATAAAGGTGTATATGCTTCTGGCAGAAGAAGTGCTAATATAAAAAGATAAGCGAGAAACCCTAATATCTTCAAAAGAACCCTAAATGCTCATCAAGTCTTCGGGATTCACGGGAACACAAGTTTGGAAGTTCTATATATCATTTCCAAAGTAAATAAAGAGGTAAGGCGAATATGTACAACAAACGTTAGCATAGTAGCAAAATTGTTATAAATTCTTTCTATTGAGGTCGTTTCTTTCTTTCCAGGTGCTATTTACTCTTCGAAACTGACAAAAAAACAATCACGCTCGTGCTCCATGCGCGAAAAACTTTTAACAGAACATTAAAAAAGCAGTACTCTATGTTTTAGTTGCAAATAAAATTCCTTATATGTGTTAAACGTTTAAAATACAAGTTTATTTAATAATAAGTCATTGCGCTCACTTCTTCATCCAGGTCCCAAATTAGTGTTTTATTCAGACCGGTCCTCCGAGGCCCACTAAGTGGAAAGTCACAAAATCCGAGCTCAACGCATCGAAGGGTTAAATCAAACATGTGTGTCGAACATTTGCAAGCATATGTAAGTAGACTACTGGGGAATCTCCAATAAAATAAAAATTAATTGCTCCAGAAGATAAGGCATTGTGTTTTGTAGGACTTGCAGTTATCCCGTTTTATCTTATCAATTAGGCTCTGACGTAATGTCTCAGGTTGCTTGCTGTAAGTAATTGGAGTTCTCTTAGACACAAACCTCAGCTGGGATAAGCATGTAAATTAGATTCTAGGAAAAGGGTAGAGCAATTAACACTTTGTTAAGTGCATACTTAAAAAAGTAAAATGCAAAAGCGTTAGCTTATTCCTTTCTTATTTGCCCTATTTTAGAATACGGAGTAGCTTGCTGGGACCCTCACAGATAGGGTCAAAAACACTGTGAGAATAAAATTCAAAAGCGGACAGAAAAAGTCTCATTTCAAAAGTAAAGCACGTTCGATGGTTTGATTTGGTAACCTTTAGAAACGCGTAGAAAAGTCTAGGTTTTGCGCTCTATTTAAAGCTTACAGAGGAGAACCGGCATGGGGTGAAATTCAGAGAAGAATTGAGAAATTATTCCACAATGGCAGAGGGGATCATCCTTACAAAATTATTTTATGAATCAGACGATAAAGGGTTCGAACAGCTTACTCTCGACAGTCTTTGAAACCCTCCTAGCTCTATAAAAATGTTTAAAAATAGATTAGATCGAATATAAATTAGTTTATATTAACAATATTATCTAGTTTGTGAAAGGGGAGATCGTGTAATGATAATTTGTTTGTGTTAAAGCTATTAATTGAAAAGAGACGAGAGTTCAATTTACAAACATGTATGGTCTTCGTAGATTACGAAAAAGCCTTTGATAACGTTCTGAGGGGAAAATTATGGTCAAATATGGACAGAAGAGGTATACCAAAACAGCTAATTGAAGTTAATTGAAACATGTACAAAGATACCCAAATTAATGTAAGAACAAAATCAGGTAAAACCCTCAAAGAATTTATAAACAAAGGAGTGAGACAAGAGTGCTGTATGTCACCCACACTTTTTAATATTTATTTTGACGATGCTATCAGAATATGGAAGCAGAAGATGAAGTTTTTAAATCTTACAGATAATTTTAATAGTAAAAATTTTATAATGACACTTCTGTTTGCGGATGATCAAGTTTTGATATCTGATAATGAAGACACTCTACAAAGAGCTCTGTATGAACTTCAGATAATTGTAAAAGAATACAATTTAGAGATGTCTGTTCAAATAACTAAGTCAATGGCATTCCAAGGGAAATAACCAGTTAGATGCAAGTTAATGGTTAACAACCAAAACATCGAACAAGTAAGTTCATTCAAGTTCCTAGTCCTTGTGATCTGTCTTTCAAAGGAGAAATATATACTGATAAGAAAATTGAAAAATTTAACAGAATGTGTGCAACTATTAGGAGGACACTGAAAAGTAAAGTCAGGAATTATACACTCATGAAATTTTATAAAACCTTAGCAGTTCTTTGTGGGCTATATGGATGTAAAATTTGGACTATGGACACAAAAATTACAAGCAGGATTCAGACTGTCGAAATGAAGTTTTTAAGAGGTTGTATTGGTGTCACAAGGAAAGACAGGATTCGTAATGAAGAGATACGCAACTACCTAGGAATTTATAATCTAAATGAAAAAATTGACGAATATAGGAAAGCATGGAGACCACATAGACAAAATGGAAAACACGCGAATGCCAAAACAGATTCTGAAATACAAGCCAAGAGGAAAAAGGAACATAGGAAGACCGAAGAGAAGATGGATGGACCAATAATGAACGCAACGGAACGAAAGTTCTAATGCTTGAAGAAGAAGATCTAGTTTGTATTTGCCATTTAGAATAATAATGTTTTAAAATTATTATTTATTTTCTTGTATATAGATTTTTCAATATATCAGACTGTTTAGGTCCTTTATTTTAAAGACAGAAAACATTTTCTTAACTGTTTTGTATCAATATATTACATATGATACATAATACAGCAACGTTTCGGAAAATAATTACTTTCTTCAGGCTTAAATGTCAAAACAAATAAATATAATACTTTAAACAATGGTCAGTAATACACAGAATAAATTCTAATTATTTACGATATAACTATCGTAAAGCATCGGATTACAATACGAGATTGGAAAATTGCCAAACGACGCCGTTAGGCCGCGTTTTGTAACCAATTGAGTGATGTAATCAGATGTTACTAAGAATCCACAACCCTCGCAAGATGATCCGCCAGAAGATGAACCAGAAATTCACAATTTAAATGACTGAAGTGAAAGACGACAGACCCCGTAGATCATCTACCAAGAAAACGAGGCCTCCGCCGTATTTGGACGATTACGTTCGTAATTGTTGAAGGGGAGAATGTAATGATAATACTGCTACCATTGATATTCTGTTTATTTAGTTGCATTACGGTCTTGCCCAATCCTCTTGCCACATGCCATCTGACACCGCCCAATGTACATTTTTTTGACATTTTCTCAATTTGTCGGTTTCCTAAAATGCAGCGTATTCGGCAAGGAGCTTTGAGTGACCTCAAAAGCTCATGGATTACAAAACTTTAAATTAACTTATCACTGGCTTCCGAGTAGCTCAGAGCCATCTTGAACGGAACAATGAAGGTCACAGGTAGATTTTTTTTCGGGCTAATTCACCAGGTGAAAACAGGGGGTTTATAATAAACGCATTCAATACAACCCTCATACATTGATGTCTGTGAAAGGATTGTCGGCAATAGAGAGCTAGGTCTAGTTCAGCCGCTGACCGGAGGAGAATTTTAGCTGTCGGCTGTACAGGTAGTTTTCCGTAGTTTTCGGATTCCTTCCGGGCGAATGCCGGAACTGTACCCTAACAAACGGGCTACGGACCGCGCGGGACCTTTCTTCCTCTGGGAAGTTATATCATCACCTCACCATCACTGTCATATCCTCACCCCTTACTTATACACTCTCCACTGTCACTTGTCGGGAGACCAGTCGGTAGCTTGGCGCTTGTTCTGACCGGGACGGTGCTCACTGGGGCGGTGTTAGTGGGAGATTCCTGGCTGAGTAAAAAACCCGCAAGCCGAATTAGATCGTGTCTGTACCTCGCCATTCAGCGAGAGAAGATCACCGTCCTCTCCCGTGATGAAAGCAAGAACTACACTTCTGGGACAAATGACCTTATCGGTTGACGCGCCTGGATTCACTAATCAATCAATCCATCAATCCCGCCAGTCCAAATTTATTTGCGCCCTTACTTTTAAATCACCCGCCAACTGCTCTGGAGGCACTGCCCTGGAATTTTAGAAAGCTAGTTACCTCGCCTGCAACGCTGGCAAGCTCCGCTTAGAGTTTCTCGGTCCTGAATCGAGCACGGGCCCGAAGGTGCGCTTGTTGCCTTGCCGAAATTCTCTCATAGTAGCCGGGGCTGCACAAACCCTCCGCGATCGACCATTTGCCTCGTGAAAAGCCCAATGTTGAGGAACTTTATTACTTCAGTAACTTCCAGAACGTGACGAAAAATGTAAGATTTCAATCTCCACTCTTTGTAAGTAATATATTGCTCGTGGGATGCAATAGTGACACAACTCAAAAAAATATGAATTTTGAGTAAATGTACTCTCCAGCATTAAAAAAATTGTATACATTTCAGCAGTAACAGCAGCATGTCTTGCAGTACAGTATTCCATCAACATATGACAGAAGTGTGAATGCAAGAATGGAGCATTTTAATTCAAGGTGAAAATTTCAAACTCATTTATCTCAGCACCCTATTTTTTGCCACTATTGCTGCCCAGGAACCATATAGTGAAACAAGAATTTGAATATTAACTTGTAACTCTCTCTAACCCAATATACTTCTAACATTTTACATTCGTCAAAGAAATCGTATATTGTAGCTTTATTAAAGGTCCGTTTATGTAAGCCACATATTCATGCATTACCGAGTTTGTACTGATTCTAGGGGAAGCAGAACAAATAGCAGTGAATGATGATCGTTATAGTATTGTACAAATTAGTCGAGAGTTGTTTGAAATCCTGTCCAAGTTGTAGCTGAATCCTGGCTCTCCCCAGAACTGCGTTTAAGCCTCGTAATCGGCCCGTGTCCCAATGTAATCCTTGTTTGTGTCTCCCCAGCCGCCGCCGCCGCCACCGCTGTGTCCCCGCCGCCGCTCCATCGATCCGGCGGAAGGGCGCCGGGCCAGACCTGTTGCTGCCCTCCCCCGCGCCGCCCCTCATCAAGGTTTTTGTGTCATCCGAGTCCAAGTGCATATCCGGGTCGCACTTCCTCACGGAAGTACACGGTGCGTCTAACACATTGTGGTAGTAGATAGATAGATAGATAGATAGATAGATATTTATTATTCTGCAGGTAGGTATATACAACCTGGTGGCAGAACTCTACAATTTACATATTACTAATATTAACTTAAAATTATTTAACAATGTAACTTTAAATTATTTAAAGACATAATAATAATAATAATAATAATAATAATAATAATAATAATAATAATAATAATAATAATAATAATGCTAACAATAATAGCCTTAACTACATTTTATGGTTGACCTGCACAGTTATTTGAAACTATTAAATACAAGATTACACGACTTTTTAATTACACTTCACTTTCACTTCACTTCACTTCACATTTGAAATTCACTTCTCTTTCTACTTCTATACTGCACTACACTGCACAACACTTCACCACACTTCAATACAATACTACTTTGAATATAATTATATATTTAGAACAGGAACGCATTATTGTGTTAATAGTAATTAACACAATTATAATAGCAATAAAAATATCAATAATAATCAAATAATAACTGATATAATAATCCAACTTATTAAATTAATAAAGTTTACAAATACCATTAGTTAATTTATTTTTAAATCTTTGAACACCTAGAGGAAAGGGTTTCAAGGCTGTCGCAGGTAACTTATTCCAGTCCGTTATTGTTCTATTTGTAAATGAAAATTTTCCAACATCTGTTCTCTGTGGCCTAAACTGAATTTTGTGCTTGTGATCCCCCCGTCGCCGCCATCGCCGCCGTCTCCGCTTTCTCCACCGTCACACACGTCACCGCTGAATCTTCCGTCACCAAAGCGAAACCCTCAGCCTCCGCTCCTATCGCCATTGTCCGCCATTCGACCGCAGGGCGCAAGATCGGCGGACATTCACAGCGTCAACGGGCGACAGGAGGGCGTGTGCAGAACTCAGCAACTCTGGTGTAGAGGCCACTGAGTGCCGCCACGCCCCTCCGGTTGAGGTGGACGCCGTCCCGACCTAGGGCGCTCTCCGAGATCCACCCGTTTGGATCCACAAAGGTGAATCCGAGCGCTTTTGCCACATAGTCTATGTCGCGATTCACCCTAGCGACTTTACGGGACCAAACATCCCGGCGGTGAATGACACCACTTAAAACTATGCGGGCGGATGGAAAGCGCTTTTTCGCTGCTACCCCAAGTTCGTAGATCTCGCCCGTAAGGTAGTCAAACGAGCGACATCTCCGAAGGTTGTTAGAGCCTCCGTGAATGAAAACAGTGTCCGGTGCTTCCACATCGCTGGCTTCTATTTGCAATTTCAATTGCTCAACGCGGATTCCCGGGAAGCATTTTACCTGAAGGTTTGCGTGACCCACGTGACGCACAATGGAGTCACCGAAACACAACACACTTTTTGGGGCCCGACCCCTCACGGTTTTTCTTTGCCGCCCTCACAACAGATGCGTATGTTGCTGATGCTGTTGCCGTCGCCGCCGTAGCCACAGCCGGGGCCGGCCAGCACCCTCTCCACTAAGGCCTGGGCGCTCTGTCGTGACGTCACCTCTAGAAGGCAAGCGCTGTTTTACCTAATAACGCAAGGTTACACGCCGAACGGCCTACGTGCTAATCGTGCCTAGGTTTTAAATGTACTATTCCCAATATTAATAATTACCGTAGTTCTAAAAGTAAATATTGAAGTTGTAATAATACAATCAGGTACGCGGAAGATGCGTAAGTACGAACATACAATTCAGCTGATTAATTTTCGGTAGTAGATCAGAGAGTATTTTCTAATAAAAGAGAAAATACTAATTTACTACTGGGTTATCTAATTTCAGCATTTTATCTTTATTAATTGCTATATAATTTGTCAGAATACACAGGGAATTGGAATATAAAACACAAAATATAGGTATTCCCGTGTATGCTTTTTGTAAATATTTAAATTTTATTATGACACTTGTTCTTAAATACGATACTGAATATTGCATAAAAAATTTAGAATTTTTTAATGGTATTAAAGAAATTACTATAGTGTATGAAGATTTCTCTTTATTCACATGTCCATATTAATATGGACATCTTACATTGGCCACCTTCAACACATTTTACTACCTATGAAACTAACATTCTAAATTTATTAGTAGCGAGAGTTTAAATATTTCAGTTCTTTACTATAAAGCTACTCGCACGACAGAACTATTTTCATTTGAGGAAATATTAAATGAACAAAAAATGTATCATATGAGTATTAAGAAAGTTAATAAATTCATATTTATCGATTACAATTGTAGTAATTTCTAAAGTACACGAATCGGTTTTTCATTTCGCAACACTAATTCCTGTAACAAACTATACACTTAACCTCACTTTTAGAAGTTGAGACAAATGTGTATAAAGCGAGAGCGATCCCCAAAACACGTCCGCTCGCTACAACGTCCAGACGCAGACTGTGATCATTAACCTTTAACGTCATTACGACCTAATATTTAGGAAAAATGGAATGCTCATTATGAGTCGCATTCCAAAGTCATTCCAGTATTGGGGATCTACGGCGGATCCCAGAAATATTGCGATTCGAATATAATAATTTATTTTATGGTTTACTAGTTCATTGCTGTGTGTTTACGGATCTCAAACAAAACACATAACGGTATCGCTTTTGAATACATTAAGCCCGCTCTAATACCAACACAAGATATACATTTTTATGAATTCGAATTATTAAAGTAAAAATACAAGAAAAGACACTAAATAAACGGCATAACATTCAAATAAGTAAAATAACTCCTTGTAAACCATTGTTTGCTTAATTGATATGAAAATTGCAATTTTGGAATGTTCCCGTGAATTTATAATTGCCATCAGTCACTCGTATTTCACTGTTACGTATCACCTATTTTAGACACTTGTGCTTCTTGAGTAGCAGTACTTCTAGAAGTAATAACACGTGTAACATCGGTTAACATCCACGAAATGTTATTTTTTGATGTTATGAAATATTCTTAATAACTTTTGGCAATAGAGGAAAATAACCTAAAAGTACCGTTTCATAACGTTTCAGCGTCAAATACAACATAAACATTTTCATATATTTTTCGAGATTCTACTGGAAACAACCGTCCGTAGCCGCGTTAACTTTTGCGAGAATTCCCGCAGGAACTTTACAATATTCTTTCATTTTGTACGATCAAATCAGTCCAACAACGAATATACAGAAGTAATTAGATTCACATTGTTTTGTTTTATTCACGTCATATTGACAATTAACGATTACACTGCAACATTTCATTTTAGACACAAGAATATTTCGAATTCGCGTTTGATTCAGCAACGAACGAGTAAACCATGAAGTTTTGTATGCCCCTCCGGCGACTTCCAACCCCTCGGGCCAGACGCCGTGGGGTTTTGAAGTTGTCCTCGGGGCAAAAACATCTCCTTATCGCCCTAGATACATAAATAACAGTAATATATTCTAATATAACATAATAATTTCGATTTGCTTACGCATATCAAAAATTTCCGAGAAATCGAGAAACTTAATCTTGTAGCATCGCAACGCCTACTTTTACAGCAACACAATCGTAGTAGAAATTGTAGATAAATATTCATTAAAATTAGATATTAATTGTTAATTTATCATCAAAAGATCAAAGGGTACAAAATTTCACTTCTTTGAATGGTTTTAATTTAGTTTTCTGCATGCACTGCAAAGAAAGTATGAACACGCAATTTTTATGATCAAGATTATCAATATAATTGCCTCTGATAAATTGCCTCCTTTGGACATGACCTATGTGTAGTATGACAGAAATGAGCATTACATAAGTTTTGTGGAATGTTCAGGATAAGGTGCGATGAATATTAGAGGACAGAGGTCAGGATAAGCATGGTAGAAAGGAAAGTGTGTATGTGTGTGTGTCTGTATATATATATATATATATATATATATATATATATATATATATATATATATATAGAGAGAGAGAGAGAGAGAGAGAGAGAGAGAGAGAGAGAGAGAGAGAGTCTGTCCTCTAATATTCATCGCACCTTATATATATATATATATATATATATATATATATATATATATAGTGATGAACAGAATTTTGGTTCCTTACAACAAAATTGAATAAAAAAGGGGGACAGGAGCTCTTTCTCGTGAATGGGCTCCTGAAGTTGAACAAACATGGAAAGCACATATGAACAAAACATAAACATTTTATTACAAGAAAAGATAACGATCATTACACAAAGGTAGCACTGATCGTTTCATTAAATGTTTAGAATGTTTCATTATTGATAGTTTAGCATTAATGAATTTCTCGTGACACTGACAAGTTTGATATTACTCCTTCACTCTGATAATTATTTTAATGGATTAAATATATTTCTCATAAACCATAATATTTCATACTCTCAGTATGATTAATTTTCTTATTAACTAAGAATATTGTAACGTATTGTGCTGCTAAACACTACATAAAAATCTGGTGACTACTCGTGACAATTAAAACACCTTTGGTCTTTCTCTTCATGTTTGCAGTTACTCAAAGTTTGACCGGTACCCCCGCAATGGTAGCATCTCTTGTCCGCGTCTTGAGAAGCATTTTTCGATTTGTTGTACTGTCTTCTTTCTTTCTTTCTTTCTTTCTTTCTTTCTTTCTTTCTTTCTTTCTTTCTTTCTTTCTTTCTTTCTTTCTTTCTTTCTTTCTTTTTCCTCGGACTTATTCGATTGTCAGCTGAGCTGGTTCTTCTCATTCTGGATTCTTGCCACTGCATACTCATATTTTCGAAGTTTTACTTTAAATTCTTTTGAATTTCCTATTCCATACAGCAGAAGTTTTGTCCCCAAATCGTCCTCAATGCCGTCAATTATATACTGAATTAAAGATTCGTCGTTAATGTCACCTCGGCTAGCAGTTTCCTTCATCACTAGGAAGTACTCTTGCAACAACTCCTCTCTTTACATCAGTTAGTGTAATTCTGCTATTTGTTTAAAATAGTTTGTGTAATGCAGTGTTTAAAAATTTGCAAAAAATATGTTACAGAATATTATAAGACCCGTTTTAGGAGACAAATTGAGATATTGCTCCAATGTTATCACGTGGAAAATTAATTTCAAAAATTTATTTATTTATTTTCTACATGAATTTAGCGTCAAAATTCGTAGACAAAAATACCTTCAAATTAAGCTATGTTTCCCCGTCTCTGCATTTTTTTCAGCCTCATCCACGCAATAGATGCTGAGAAAAAAAATGAAACACGCAAAACGCATTTCTCCTATCTCTGCAACATTGCGCTAGGAGGCTGAATTTTTGTGAATGTATTTTGTACATCATTCTTTTTCAATGTACCTCATTCTCTTTCATATGAACATCGCAATTATCGATTTGGTTTGGAAGCACTTTTCACCGCCTTATTCGGCTATATCCTTAATGATTACACTTACACTAAGATTAATCGCGCACTCTTGTTATTGGCATCTACTCACATATCATCTCAATCCCTCGTGTTTTTCAATTGTCGCTTTACTTCAGCCCGTCGTCGTCACAACGTTGAAAATCAGCCTTCAATTCGAAGTGCCTTTTAAACTGATTGTCGTCGAATGGCGCGTCGTAATTTTTCAATGTTTTTAAAAGGCGATCGCAGAAATATCTAGTCGTGCGTCGAAATCCCATTCAATTCAAGAAAGTTCTTGTCATTCGTCGAAATCCCGTTCAATTGAAATTAAGTTCCAGGACGAGCCCCCAAATTTGTGTGAAGTTAATAAGAACAAACCACATTGTCTTCAATATATTTAGATAAAGAATCGACATTCTTTATACATTGAAGCTTTACCATTTCTATGTTCTTTTGCACGTCTTAACAGCCCAGTTGCGATCGTCCTTTTTCGTCTCCATCAACAAACTGCTTCCTGACGACGCCAGCGCGATCTCGATCATGAACTGAGAACCTCAAGAGATCGTCCCAATCTGAATAGACTTCACATACACGCACACACAAACACACACACATATACACACGACTACGTCTTTCTTCAATACCGTATTTACAAAACATATTCCCTTTTAATCATAAAGCAGTTTATTGAATTCCCGTTCCAAAAGATCCTAATTCTAGTTTACAAAACTTTTTCAATTTAAAACACAAAATCATACATTGCTAAGAATTTGACTACCGATTTTTTTCTCTTGGTTCTTTAATTTGATTGGCGTGTTCAACTACACTACACACGTCTCAAGTTTATTCCCTTTTAAGTCTTGTCTTAACGAACTTGGCGAAATAGAATTTCGTTTTACCGTTTCTCACTCGGCACAATACTTAGCAACTCATTAATACTCGCCCAGAAACAAATTCTCGCCATACATAGCGTTCTGCAGTCCTCTGATGCCGCCCCTCGTTCGCCAACCATGATGGAGCCGCGAGCACGACGCCGCTGCCGCGAACGCAAGAACAGTGGCCGACCCCTGGCCTCCACGGATCCTCTTGCGTCGTTCCTCAGCACGTAATCGCACCGTCTCCCTTCGGTCGTCCCCTCGCTTCCGTCCATTATGTATTCGTAGCACCGACACTGTTAAACCTCGCATGGCCGAGCGGGGGATTTAAGGTTCCCCTGTTCTCTTTTTTCCTTTATGATGAGCAGAAAAAATATAGTAGACATTTTCCTCTCACGTATGTAAATATTCACATATTTGGAAGATTTTTACACACTTTTCATAGTAATATGATTTTTGGATTACATAGAAATAACTCAGGGGAACTCAAGATACTCCAAATTTGCCATTCTTGTTATTGATATTTTCACTTCACATTTATATTTCTGTAGTAAATGGCCGTTGTTTAATGCCTAATATGACACTATTGGGTTGGCGACACTTGTAAGTACTGATATCTAGCGATTATCTTCTGTTTTACTCTCCACGCAGCGTTTTACATTCTCAGTTGTGTTGCGCGAGTTGTAAGAAATTGCGTTTACGACAGCTATGAGTGAGCGAGATATTAGACGGGAGCGAGATATTTATTTTACATATTTTCTAAACGTTCTCTATAAGTGTGTCCAAGTGCCCTTGTAATAATAATGATGTGAAATAACAAATGGTTAATATAATAATTATTTCAAAGATGATATCATGACTTAGATGAGTTTGTAAAAGCATTGGTTTTTCAACATTTCAATATATTACAAAATAATTGCGAAACTTACACAAATGCTCTTGTACAATAGTGTAAGATGATAAACAATACATAAATAAAGCAAATACCATTCTGTACTCAATATAACAGCTTTTTTGTAACAACGTTTTGTGGTGGTCACTTGGGTCCTCCACACTTAACGGCTGCGATGCAATATCATGCTTGGCCATGCGAGGGTTAAGCGCTAGGAAATGAAACTTGTAGTTCACAAGAGTAGCAGTTCTCGATTAATGTTTAATAATATATAATTATGATGATACTTAATTTGTGCTGTAACTTTGCTTCCGTAAAATAATCATTTACTTTAGAGTACTTCGGAAAATTCACATCCCAGGCATCAAATTCAAAATTAAATCGTTTATGTATACCATTAAGCGATAAATTAATAATAAATAATGTGACATTAAATCCAGAAGAGAAGTACTATTAATAATATTAAGCTAATGTTAAAAGTCACGGGATATTGGCTTTTCCCATTTCGAATTTTTACAATCTTCTTCAAACTTTAAAAAATTACTTTGAACTACAGTACTCCGGCTCTCAACAGATACACAAGGGATTCAGGTCTCGATCTCAAGTAAAGAGATCATAGCCCTCTCGTCAATAACGGTAAACGTTAAATGAACTGTTAATAAGTCATTCAGAACTACATGACAATACCATTTTTATAGAGTTATAGTGGAATTTAATATTTGAGAAAATTATTTTCTTTAGTGTCTTGTTACTATTGATAAATTAATCACTGGAAGTCTACCACAAGATTAACAATACAAATTGATTCAGTCCTCGCTGCTTGTACAGAACCCGGTAATCTGGTACCTTCTTTCCCGCGAGCCGACCTAGGTCCATCGGGGAAGCCCATCCATTGGGGAAGAACAGCGCCACCCCCGGCGTTCAAAGCATGCACTACACTTACGGGTCTAATGACCTTAGTAGTGGACACGTCCAGAATCACTAATCAATCAAGTGATGGAAAACGATGAACCTGGAGAAAAGTAAATGTAACGAGCTTAGCGTTGACTGATCTATACTACTGGCCATCTAGAGCAAAAATGCTGCTGAACAATACCAAACAAAATGGTTTTCCACAAAGAATTAAGCACGGTGCTCAAGAACAACAAACATAAAACTCTTAAATAATTCAAATTAATTAATAAATTCTGTTAAAATATTTTAACTGAAACAGTCTTCATGAATTTATTTATTATTTATTTATTTTACGTCAAAAACAACTAAAATGTTACAATAACATAGAATAGAATATACTCAGTGCAACGGTTCTTTACATATCATGAATATAAAAAATGTTAGCGTTCCAAAATGAAAATGAGAATGGATTCTTGGTTTCCTCTAACTCAAGTACTGCAGGCTATATAAGACAAAGCGTTGGCAATAAAAATGACTTAACAGACAGATTTTATCATATCCTAAAGTCACGACAACTTCAGCTCTATCTCGGGATTGTGACGAAAGGACCAGTTGCGTCATGGTGTGGAGCCTCTCCCCCGTGATCTTGCAAAAGGCGATGCGTGCAGATTTGCACCAGTTATGTGTGTCCGAATCGTCTATAACGACGATATCCTGTTCTGCGCCATGGACTCAAAGGTTTTTTTTACTGATTTGCAAGTGATTACACAAGTAGGATTTAACATTAAGGAAAAGAAAAATGTTTTGTTACCCACGGACGAATTATGATAGGGGTTTTAGGGGTAATTCTGAAGTTCTCTAGGGGAAGTATATCTGCCGCACCCGACTTCAGTGCGGGCAGAGCGACTGGGATTTCCTCCTTTCGCGAAGTCCGTCGCCGACAGGGCGTGGCTGCTCGCGCGCAGGGGGCGGCGTCTTTCGCGTTCCGCAGTCTTTTACTGGAAGACTGGTGCCACGTCCATCGTCACTGGCGACTTCGATGGAGGACGCGACTGGGCATTCCGATGCATCGAATTTGTTCTGTGCTTTTGTGCCAAACGATATTACGTGTGTATTGCCTGCGGAACATAGCGAAGGAAGATTTAGAATAAGATGCTGGCGACATTTGGGCGATTTTATTTTACTGTCCGATCCCAGTGCACTTCTTTGTAGACAATGCAGCTAAATTTTATAACTTACTCAGATTTGTATGGCATCCTAACTGTGTATTAACCATGTCCCTTGCGCAACTTGTTGTCCATGTAAATTTGTAAATTAAAAATAAGCTTTGTATTTTCTGACTCCAATAAATCAGACGCCCTATCTCGTGGGCCCTCCGATGGATCAGGCTACCCCTGACCAACCAGGAGCAGCAGCAGACCAGACATTTGCTGCGTCGTAAGCTTTAACGCACTTAGTATGAGACCATGCGGCATGTTCCAGGGTGTGGGTGTGGGAGGGAGGGTGGCGCACGGCAGGGGGTATCGAGCGCCGCGGCCCCAAGCGACCCAGCTCGCGCGCCGGGCAGGCCAAGGCTCCGGGAGCAGAAGCGGGGCGGGGGCAGGGGCGAGGGTGGTACGGTGGCGGTAGCGGTGCCAGTGGCAGTGGCGGTGGCGATGGCGGCGGCGTGGGGGGGGGGACGTGGTGGCTGGGCGGGGGCGTTAGCGGAAGTGGTGCAGATGGCAGGAGGGACGGGGTAGGGGTGGAGGCGGAGGCGGGAGCGGTGCCGATGATGGGACAGAGGCGAGGGCCGTAACGAAGGGGCGGGAGTCGGGGTGGGAGCGGTGACGGGAGTGGAGACGGACGCAGCGGCGGTTAGGAACGCGTGGGCAGAGTGGTGGGTGAACGGAGAAGGGAGCGCGGGGATTAATTTACTTGTATTATGTGTCCAATACACGTCTCAACAATGAACATTAGTCATACAAAACATCGCGCGCGTATCGTGACCCGTTCCTTAAGGTGCGAGGTTTGCGTTGTACTTATGGAAGAAAGCGCGAATAACCACCGGTGGAAGCAGCTGGTTGTTGAGAATTCTCGGCCAGTGTTTAATTTCAACCTTGCTGCTATGTGCTGTAGCTCGAATCGAAAATCCATCCATCGCCGTGGAATTCGAACCGTAGAATTCCCCGGCCAGCGACGCTGCAGGGCTGGCTCAGATTACGGCATTCGATGGGGATGCAGGAGGCGATGATGGAGAAACGGAGGTTTGGCGGGAAAGCAGAAGCGATATAACTGCTCTCTTAAGCCAAAAAGGTTTATATATAAATGTTCAACTAAAAGAATTTCATTACAGGTTCGTTCCCAAGACATGAGTATATTATTTTTTGCTGATTTTCTGACTGATATTTCACATAAAAGATGAGACTCGGACTTCTTTCTTGAAAAAATCGACAATATACCAAAAATATTAAGAAAAAACTAGAAGCAAGGGACTTGAGATTTAGGCTTAACGACGTTTAGGCTTAGGAAGACAATAGGATGAACAGCGCGATATGTATTGCAGCGGGGATTGAGGGAGAAAAGCTGGACGTGGCGGAGGCTAGGACGTCTGGGTAGATGGAGTTGGTGGAGTAGAAAGTTGGATGAAGACATCGTATTGGAGTACAAAACGGAGCTGCGTAAAGGCAAGTGAAGGATGGTTGCCAAGAGTGTGGGTTTTGGGCAAAGGGGTGGAGGGGCCAAGAGGACGGGAAGGCTGACAGGCGAGGAAGCCGTGGCGGAAACGGAAGAGGTCGGAAGTGGAGGCGGAGGCGTTGGGGACGGAAGCGGCCGACCGCTGAGGCGAGAGGGCAGGGGCTGTGACGCGCCGCGTGGGCAAACACGAAGGTTGTGGTTGTGGCGCTGTCGTGCGGCGAACACGCGATTTGATACCGCAAGCTGCCCTTGCATCACGCACGCAGAGGTGGGCGCCGAGTTACGGCGCTGCACAGATTGCTGCCTGGCTCAGATAGCGCAGGCGACTCTACGTCACGGCACCCCGAAGGTGGTCTATTCGCAGCCAATGCAAGGCGTGGGTATTTTCTGGTTTGGACATAGAGGTGATCACGTTATCATGCAATTCACGACCACGTGACCGGCGGTGTTAGCTCAAAACCAGCATTATCGTTGTCTCTACAGCAACACTGACCGAGCGTTCGCGTACAGACGATTGAGGATTTTTGACACTTTCTACGTAGCTAGGTCGAATTCAGCTGCTGCCTGGAGGAGACTTCTACCGAACGTCTGATCTGATCGCTAGTTTTCCATGAATACTTACCGAATGCTGGAGCAGTACCCTAACAAACGGGCACAGATCGCCCGCGATCTTCCCCTCATCTTGTCCTATCCTCTTCTCTTACACACACTTGTACTTACGTACAGTTTACTACAACACATGTCGGGAGAACAGCCGGACGTAGAGTTTGTCCCAGCTGGGACGATGTTCTGTGTATACAGCGAGTTGTTTACGGCTGACCCCGCATCTCGCTTCTCGATCTCCATTTTTCTCTACCTTCCCAATCTCCCTCCTCTAGTCGTCTGGCAGCCATCGCATCTTGTACATCTTGGGCCCAGCTTCTTGGTGATTCTTCTCTCGGAAGGAATCCATTTCCGTATTAATTTAGGCCCTCTAAATTTCTCCATTCTCTCTAGATGACCATAGCAGAGGAGAAGTTTGGTTTCAATTTTGTCGATAATATTCTTTTACGCCAATATTATCCTTTAGTTTTTCATTCCGTAAGTGTCATTGCTTCTTCTCCAAAAATCCATTTCAAGTGAAAGAATTATGTTTTGTTTTCTTTTATTCAGTTCTCATACTTCACCATCGTAGCTAGTAATACTTTCAACAACTGACGCGCAAATAACATGCTTTGTTCTATTTGTTATTTTATCGTTCCACAGAATAGGAGTTAGTTGCCGTTTCGCTCATTTAACTGTAGTTAACCGTAAAAATCGGACCTATGTAAACTTTATACATATATTTTACTCTATTATTACAAAGAATTTAAAGAAACTAGGGAATGACGCATAACCGAAAATCTGGTCCAGACGAAAGAGATTGAAAAATGAACTAGTGCGAGAACATCTGTGCCATTCTATAGCATCACTAGTTTCTTCTTAATTTAGCAACAGGGTTTATCCAATTTTTCATTACCAGAGCCCGGCAATAACAGTTTTTTTGCCGAAAATTCGCCGTTTTCCGGAGCACGAGTACATAACTTTCTCTTCTTATAAAGAACTTCGTAAGGCGAGAAAGTAATAATATTTTCGGAACCGTCAGTGATATCTAAGTTGGTCCCATGGGTAGTGTGTGTATTGTATTTAAATTTTAATGTTGATGTATTCATTATTTTACTTAAATCGGTTCATACAGGTGCACAGAAAGACAACAACTGTTTTGACGTGACATACCTCTTACAAATCGAAGAAGAGATGTGAAAAATTGTGCGTGATATTTCGAAAATCACATACATACAGACAGTTACATTCTATTATCTGAATTAATTGTATTTATGATTAGAAATTATTTTCAATAACGTTTCTGTAATTTTCAATAGTTTTATGCGCAATAGAGAAGTTACAAACTACAATCCCTGAGGGAGGCTCGAACCCGCGAAATGTTGAGTCCGTTCCCGCCATTTAACCAGCTCGGCCATTCGGGTAGGACAGGGGATTACATGTCTATAATAGTAATAAGAGTATGGCGTTTTCAGTTGTAACATTAGGCAGCCGAGAAATTGAGAAAATGTGAAAAAATGAACTTTGGGTGGGAAAAGATGGCAGCTGAGAAATGAATAATGCATAACCCAAAAGCTAGTCGAGACAAAAGAGTTTAGAATACTAACAAGTTTGAGGTAGTCTGTGCCATTCTAGAGTGTCACTAGTTTCATTATTTATGTACCCTTTCCCTCAGATAAAATGTCCGGCAAAATTCTATCTTCCACACCGCGCCGACAAACTTGGACACCCCTCGGCATGGGGGAGGGCAGGGGAAGGACGCGTTGACCAATCGCTAGCAGGTAGAACCACAGTTGTCTGTGATTGGTGCAACATCCCAAGGGGTGGAAAGGACGTTGTCTCAGAGGGAGGGGGCAAGTTTGTTTACGTACGAGGCGGAAATAAGTCATATTTCCCTACCGATGGAGAGATTTTGCCTGCACGTTCGCCACGACAAAAAAATATTTCTCAGCGAGGGTTTCCGTCCAGAATGATTGTCCACAGACCAGTAAATATTTAACATTTTTGCAACAATTATTCTAACTTTTAGTTATCGATTTGTAACTCCTGTCAAACTACTATTTTGAGATATTCATTTCAGGCACAATTTGCGGAGCCTTCCCGGCCTTTCTAACGCATATTTCGAATTTTTTTATAAAATTATAAATTGTTGCAAAATTGTTAATTCGCTGTTTTTGGTTCTGGGACATCGGGAGACTCTCCCCCTTTAGATTTGCAAAATTTGGAAATTGTATATAAATTTTCAATTGTTGCAAATTTTTTTATTGTCTAATCTGAATGGCGTTTAAATGTGATGCAAAATTCCGGAATTCGTTCGTTGTTATTATATTTCGTTCTCGAGATATATGTAATTGTTTATAAGAAATCAACATCTTAGTAGATCCCATTTGTTTGCGCTTAATTCATTCGCTCTATACAAGCATACTGAAAAAAAAACAGTTCTCCAATGCCACGCTTTTGCCTGTCACGTACGCTTAAAATGCACTTGCTTGTAAACAAATTCTGTGGCCAATTTAATTATGCTAAATTCGTATTTTTACGGCGAGTATGAGCATAACTTTCATTTTGTTTTTGTTCTCTTTTAAGTCCTGCAATTTGCAAGTCGATATATTTATCAAATAGGAAAGAAATTGATTATAAAAAAATATTTTTCAAGGTGCATTACGCCCAAACAATTGTTTCTGCTTTTCTATCAAAGGTATGTTGAGCAACCGAATAACTGTATTATGAATTTTTTTAAAGTCCCCTGTTATCACCGAGAGTCAAAAACTATTTCTTCCTCTTGTTTAACCATTACCATTAGGGAAACACTGCTTAGCTGTTAGCTATAAACTGCACTGGATTGGATGAATGTAGTATTAAGGTTTCCAAATACAGAAAAATTCAATTTTGTGTTTTGAAAGATCACATGAGTAGAATCACACATCACAAAATACTACTTCATTTACACAAGTATAGATATTTCTAAATTAACATATATAACTTTATGTTAATATTTTCAATTCAATTTTTCATTCAATAATTCAGGATCATCGTTCTAAAACTGTTAATTTGATGTTTTATGTTATAATATAGGAATGCGAGTGCATGTGAAATCGTGTTACATTCTCTCTTCCTCTAGATTAGTAAGTGCATCCAAACAGAATTTTTGTTACAAAATTAAACATCGCTAGCTGACCTCCTAAGTATCAGTGCGAATTTTAAAATATTTGTTCTTTATAAATTCAGTAAAATTGCACATTTTTTTAAATTCTAACGTTAACCAACAGAAATTCACTAGGGAACCTCCATTGCAATGTGAAATATCATAGCAAATTCTTAATACATAAAAAATGACTGGCCAAGGTTAAACTACTTTATTCGATAGATGACATGTCATCCGCAATGAAATTTCATTGCAAAATTATAATTCTTTGCATTGTTAATACATATTTTTTTTAAAAACTTAATAATTATATTTAAAACATTTTTATGATTGACAAACATTTCATTGAAATTTCGTGAATTCCTAAATGGTTGAAAATAAATACATTCTTAAAATTGAAGTATTGTAGTATCTTAAAATATAACAAAGATACGTGCTTAGAAAAACCATTTTTTACTACTAAAATACATAAAAACACTTGTTAAAACAATTCAAAGTGATTTAGCGTTAAAGTTTACAGTTCTGTAAATATCTATGACGTAGCATTTTCTAGTGAAAATACTTAGAACGAACTTGGTGGTCAAGTTATATTATATAACTATATATTATATATTATATTATTATATGATATCGCTCGTGAAATATCAGTTGTGTGAGAAATCCTTTAAACGCGTTTGGTTCAAGTGTTCTCGACAGATAGATAAAATGAAGAGAAAGAAAAAAAAACTAACACGTTTTCGGTATCAAAGATCCATAAAATATCGACACTTTTTTCTAAGGCATTAATTACTTTTTGTATTCTACATGAATAGAAAGTAAAAATTACGTCAATGTGTTAATTGAAAATATTTTTTTAAAATTATGCAACTTTTCTGTATAGATGTTTAATTTTAAGTAAGACCGGATAAGCAGCTCGTAGCATTAACTAATATACCTTGATGACTAATATACATGATACCTTGTTTGGGTCTACCTCGCAAGCCGTCGAAGTCAGAATCAGATCAGCGGTGGAAGAACATTGTCACCTTTCGTGATAAAGCGGGCATTACACTTATGGGAGTATTGATCGGTTGATGCGCTTGGAAAGCTAAATAATCATTCAATCAATATATTGTAAAGAATGCACTTAAGGTAGCTGAATTACAAATATTTTAATGTGAGTTTCACAAGAAGTGTCTGAAATATTCGTAGAATACAAACTCCAATACAATTATTTTAATTTTACGTGAACCATAGAAATAATACGAGAAATTTTGTAGTTAATGAACAGATCTAGTTGCAGTACTTATTAAGGAGAATTTACACAGCTAGAAGCACCGTGATACACACCAGTTTTGAGCCTCCGCGTGCGCTAAATCGTACTAGAGGTGATAGAGGAACCAGGTAGTCCGCCGAACAAAGCGGTATACGTTTATAGAATGCTAATTAATCACTCGGGCATGCTATTTACAGACTGGACATACAGAAACCATTCCCCACTGGCACTGTTTGGTGAATGCATTCGCTTTGCAACTCCTGTCCCAAGATCTCTGACGCTTTAGAGTGGAGGATGAGTTAAATTGCCTGAGAACCCTCTTGCTAACGGGTGGTCTCTGAGGTGCATCATTAATTTTACGGTGCCGTCCAAAATTAATGTGTAATTAAAGGTAAAATTGCCTCACACTTCATCTTCCACTTCTCGCTCCAGCCGCAATTCGCCTCTGTGATTCTATCTTGCACCGTCAGATTGCGCAACTTGTTTCTATCCGATAGGCTCTTATTCGCCATTCTTTCGTGGCTTGCATTTTTTTGAACAGAAAAAATAGGGGAGACTTGCTTATATCATCATTCAGGTTTTTAAGTGAGGAAATTCTGAGCGCAATAACTTGGGAAATAGTCTAGTACAGCCTTGGCCAAACCAAATTGTTTTTCTCGAGCTCGGTTTTTTATTAAAATTGATGGGAATCTTATGAATGGGATTTCTTATTAAAATTGATGGGTTTGCTTAATAAAACTGGGGCTCGCTTTAAGTAGATATGATCTTAAAAAGCAATAAACTATATCCATTTTATTGTTATACTATTATTCAATTTCATTACATCTCATGTCTTAATTGAGATAATTATTTCCTCCTTTAACTTATTTTTTAAAATACTGTAATGACTCTGCGGTGAGTGGCCCTACATAAAGGGGTTTGCCACTACACACAGTTGATGAATGACAGAGCTCTCTCGCTAAATTCGTTTAGTGGGCGCCAAGCGTGCATCTTACCTGCCATCCTCCTCCGACATTGAGAATGTCAGGGTTTGGGTGCTTTGGGTCGAAGGGATGCATTACGTCTACTCGCTACTTTAATAATACACAGAGATGCAATTTTAAAATGTGTAACCCGTCTTAAGTGGCGGCAGCACGTTTATTAACAAATAGAGTTCTTAAATAAACTTTGTAATTTCTAGTTTCTTAACAATCTCCAGTTCAAAACCGTTATTTAAATGAAATGGAGATGGGCAAACGTACAGAAATAATGAGGGCGATGATCGCATTACCTCACGTGGGTGAGATGAACGCCCGCGGGCCTTTACCGATCAATGTCAGCAGTAATGATTCGGCGGAGCACGGTTAAAGCGGCCCCGTACTCATCAGGAATGGATCTCATTCCTCGAAGCAAGCTCGAAGCGATGATCTCGACGGCGATGTGTAAGACGGGCCGCCATTCGCCCGCGTTCACTCATCCTTTTAATTACTTTTAGGGTGTCAGTCAGACTGATCCACCACTCGGAATTAATTTTGGTAGATTGAATGATGGATGGTGAGATCTCTTAGGTCGGCAGGTACTGGTCAGTTACACGCCAATAGATATTTGATTCCGCCATAAGTAGCCTGACAAAGTCCTTTCTCAAGTTACTAGATCAAATCTCCATAACTAGTCTCTCTTAACAAGTCTGTTCTCTCACGTGTCCACATCAAGTCTCTCCCAACAAGTATGTGCTCTCACGTTTTTCGCACGAGTGTCCGTCTCGTCTGTTTTCTATAAACCCCTGTTGCTCCCTCGCTTTCTTCTCACCATCCCAATTGGAAATTTCTGTGCTGTCACGAGCGTGATGCTATGCCTCTGATTGATTCGATCATCAGGCTTCTGGAACCTTCCAGTAATCTTTTCCGTCGATTGACTCTAAGCAATCCCTTCCCTTAGCGATCTACTTTGCTGTTTTTAATTAGTCACCATTGTGGGACCAAGGACACGTGGCAATGTCGGAGAAAGCGAGGCAGCGTCCGCTGTCAGCTGATTATTTTATGGTGCGCCCTTAGGGATTAACAGGCGAAGTACCACCGACTTCTCTTATGTAACTGTTCCGGTACTCAAATTACATTTTATATACAGGGCTGTCCAAACGATTGTTTTGAACCTGAAAAAGTGATTTTCGAGAAACCTCTTCGTCAGCCCGTCTACGTATGGATAATTCTTGAGCCTAAAGTAAACACGATTTTCACCAAAATGGATATTCCTTGAACAATCTGGCTGATGTCACGAATCCTCGAATTTGAAACGAATCTTTCAATTTTGACGGTACTTTACACCGAAACCCATCATACTTTCAAAATTTTCTCAAAAAGAGCTCCAATTGTTTTTCTATAAATCTATTCCTCGAAGCAAAAGACGTTTAAGAATGTCGTACGTCCAATTTTGGGCGAACAATCTGAACTTTGGAAAATTGCAAACAAATACTAACATTGTGGAAAAACAATATTGACGGAAGATATTTTAGAGATTTTTCCATCAAGAATTCTGTTTTTAAAACTAGATCTTGAATTAATGTAAATTAAACACTCTGGATTTTTAAGAACTGTAAATGCAAATGTTTCACTCTCTTTTTGCGTCGGGAAGGAGTAAATTCAGCTGTGTAACTGGTGGTGTAGGGGAAACTTGTCAGGCATGTTAGTTTTAAGAATCTGAGATCGAATACCAGCGAAAAGAAAATAATTGCTGCTGAAATAAATAATTTTGTAACTTCACGTAGGCCGTATTGTGTATTGCGTAGCTATTGCAAATAAGATGTGCTGTTGAAGCAGCTCTCGTTTTGTCTAAATAGTACGTATAGACACACCGTCTAAGTAGTATTTATAGTAAGATAAACTTTATTTAGATGGGTAAACTTTGATTGAACATTCACTTTCACTGTCTAAAAGTCAAACTTGACGAAACGGAGAACAGTGTCGTAATAAGAGTTATTATGATACATAGATCCAGTGCTTTATTTTTTAAATTTTAGATGCCGGAACACTCCTCAAATTGATTATTAATGTAATAGCAATAGTTATTTATATATCATATAGTTTAATAATTATTCCTGAGGTACTGGAACGGGTTCCGGCAGAAATCAAGCCATGCATACATCAAACACTTCATTAATACCAAAAATATTAATTTGCGTACTGCAAGTAGTATTAGAACAAACCCATGGTATAAGAATTGTCAACAAAGTACTGTAAAATGTCATTTTTTCGTAGGACAAGAAGTCAAATTTAAATAAAAATTATAGTTCACTTGAATTTTGACAAATTGCGTCTAACTTTCTATGATATTCAAATCGTAATTGTATTACAATATTCAATTGGTTATCGATTTCGGCTTAAGATTCTTGTTTGCTAATTCTCCAATTTCGTATTGTAATAAGATGAACGAACGTTTTATTGATAATTTTACTTTTCAAAATTTTCATTAATTTGCATGTTTAAATATATTTATCACATGTAGTTACATGTTTATTAAACAACGTGGCATTGTAAGAAGCAAGAAACACTGGTCTTCATTTGATTCAACTTCATCAATCACTCACAATTACTTTAATTTTCTCTGCTTGTCAGTTTGTGTTTTAATCTCAAACCTCCGATGAACACACAGATTAAAATAACATCTTAAGATTTTTCAGCGTTTTACAAATAATAAGATGAATAAATGCTTATATTTATTGAATTGTGTTATAATAACCTGAAAAACATTCGTTTTATATAGGTTATTGGGATGTTGAAAATATCGAAATAGTAAACACAATGTTAAGCAGTGGTAATTAACATTGATTACTTGATATTTTCCTTAGAGGTAGATTTTATTGATTAAACCTTTTCAACGATTGATCATGAGATACCTTGAATGGTCCGTTTTCTTTTGATAAACCGTTTCCTGTACAGATGGTCGTGCAAAATTCAAGGTTTCGTGAGTTTCATAGAGTGGAGAGTAGCGTCCAAAAAACCACCTTCGAACTCTGCTGATATTTGTGGAATTGAAACTGAAATGTAGTCTGTGTTGGGAAATAATATATTGGGAATAATTAGTTCTTTATATAAGAACATATACATTTTCTTGAGAATTTTAGCGGTTTTTCCACAATGTTGCGTGCAATATTTGCAATTTAAGAAAAATACAATAAGATTTTCTCAAAAACGGCTCCACTTTTTTTCTTTAAACTTTTGGTAGAGATACTACTAAATTTCCTCTAAGAGATGACATAAAGGCCATTTTGCTCTATTCTTTTGTTGTTGTATTTTTTCAAAAATTACAAAAATTGGGTTTTTTGACTAGCTTCTCACGTTGTTAATATTTAAATTAGCGGCGATTTGTTCACATTATTACATGTAAATGTACAAATGCTTTCAATAACGTCATAAAATTTCTCGAAAACGTCTTTGTCTTAGTTTTCTTTGAAAATGAGCTCAAGAATTCCGCATTTTCAGAAACGTTGAAACGCCAATTTCTCAGAAACTATAAAAAAATGTCTTCAAACTTTTAGTACAGATAGTTCTAATTGCACTGTTTAAGGTGACGCAAAATTAATTTTACAGTATATTTTTTCTTCAGAAATTACACAAATGTATTTTTTTAAATATGTCTCATACAAGATTTTTTTTTAAAAACTGCAAATTTTTTCTTTAAATTTCTTGTGAGAATGGAGTAAAATACACTTATATTGATGGCATATGTCCGATTTTCACTGATAACTCTGAATGTTTGAAAATTGAAAAGAATTATTTTTTCGGCGTCTTCCTACAAATAGAGATATTGAAGATAGAGATGTTTCCTTCAAGTAACTTGTTTCTCCATAATTATTTCTTTCAATGAGGTCACGTACATTGCTTTGAGAATTTTAGTAGTTTTCGCGCGATATTGGGTGCAATATTAAAAAACAACAAAAACAAGAATTTGTCGATAACTGCTCCAAAGGTTTCCTTTTTTCCTTCAAAGTTTTCCTTCAACTTTTGGCTGAGATAGTGCTGAATGTACTCTACGAGGTGACATTAACGCCATTTTCACATTTTTTCGCCACATTCTTTTGTTGTTGATTTTAAAATACAAACATATTTTTTCACATCTCTCTCACGTCGTTAATACATGAGCAGCGATTTTTTAACATTATTTCATTTAAGAGTACATGTGGATTAAATGATATCTTATAAAGTTTCTCGAAAACTTATAGGTTTTCTGTGAAAACGAGTCAAAATTCTGCATTTTCAGAAACGCTGAAACATAATTTTCTCAAAAACGGCTCCAAAGTTTTTCTTCAATATTTTCGTACCGATAGTGCTAATTGCACAGTTAAAGAAGACAAAATTAAATTTTCTGTATTCTTTTGTGCTAATTTTTTGTAAAATTATACAAATTTAATATTTTTGAAATATCTCTCATACCCTTAGTATGCACATTTCCAGCCATTTGTAAAAATGAAATTACATTTATTAGTCGAAATGCTTCAAATTACACTAGTTTTTCGAAAACGAAAATGTTTCCTGTGAAGGAGAGCCTCTAATTTCATATTCCTAATGATGCTTAAACGCTATTTTCTTAAAAATTACTCCAATTTTTTTAAGGAAAATTGTCATACATGACTAGGTTTTACTCTTCTATAATATTCTTTATGTAATATATCGGTTCAACTATTAGGAAACCGAAAAAATGAGAAAATTTCAAAAATGTGTACTTTTGGCGGATATATTTGAGAGATATCTTCTATAATATCCTTTGTGTAATATATCGGTTCTACTATTAGGAAATCGAAAAATTGAGAACATTTCAAAAAATTGTACTTTCGGCGCATATAGATGGCAGTTGGCATATGTGGCAAGTCCGCAAGTCAAGAAAATAAAAAATAAGACAAGAAAGTCTGTGCCATTCTGTGACACAACTTCTTGCTTCTGTGATTAATAAACCAAAAATGAAATGGCAGTTGGCAAAAGGATGGGGCCTGCCCGAAAAGCTACACTCGGCTAAAGGAATTAGGAAACTAACTACAACGAGAAAGTTAGAGTTACTTTACATAAAAACCCAAGGTCATTATTAATATTTGTCAAAAAGGACTCCACCAATTTTTAATTTCTGACGCTTAAGAACGAACTTTTCAAGAAGAGAAAGTTATGTAAAGCGCGAAGAAACGGCAAATTTTCGACAGAAAAACTCTTATAACAGGGTTCTGATAACAAAAAAGTGGATAAATCCAGTTGTTACATTTAGAAAAAAATCCTTTAACAAGTGGTTCGCAGAATTTATGTTTTCTGGGTCCTTGCTACGGAAAAATCAATGGACGGCAGAACGTCTGTCTGTCCGTCTGTCTGTCTGTCTCTGAACATCGCTAGCGGCTAAACCGTTCAAATGATTTTCTCCAAAAACAGATATTCCTCAATCGATCTGGCTGATGTCGCAGCTCCTTGAATTTGAAAGAGATATTTTAAATTTTGGAGGGCACTTTACATGAAGCCCCTCGGCCATTTCCAACATTTTCAAAAAAAATGGCACCATCGATGTTGATTCAATTTTTTTCTTGGTTAGTTTGAAGAACGTTTAAGAGAATGGCGCAGGTCTCTCTGTTAGTTGAAAACCCCGATTTTCTGAAAATTGAGAAAATTCAAAATTCTTTCGGCGTCTTCCTCCAATTGCAATTATGAAGATACCATTTTTTTCAGAGGTGTTTAGTGGTAGTAAGATGCAATGAAAATTAGAATGCGTATATTATTTCATATTTCTTTGTTTGAAACTTACTTGGCGCTTTCATTTACAAATTAATTTTTTAGTAATTATTTAAAACCTATTTGAAAAGAATATGAAATAAAAATTGCTATCCATCAGTCGTTCGCTCCCAATTTACACAGATGGATGCTACGTAAGTTAAATTTTGTTTATTATTTTATATTTCATTTTATTATTATTTATTATATTTGTATTGCAATTTTGTAATTTATTTTAAATTACGTCCTTTAATTGTGTTAAATGTGAAGACGGATAGATGAGCCGTCATTGTTGGTTGTTGTAAAGCCGCATTGATAATAAGGCGATATTAAAGGCTGCCTTTCGTTAACAATGATAATAAACAAATCTTTTACATATTTGTTCAATATTACAATATATCAGTGTTTTTAATTACTATTATAGAGTTTTCTATCTACTTGCATTTGTTTCCCAGCCCTATTACTCTAGTATTATTCATTAACATTAAATTATTTCACTTTCTCGCATACTGCTTACGAAGAATATTGTAAGGTAAAAAAACTCATCCCAAATGTTCGTTAATACAGTGCATACCTTATACAATGAATTCAATGACAGAAATATATTTGCATTAAAATATTCCAATAAACAATCTATTGCGTGATTTTTTTTTCACTTGAAACTAGTTTCCAATTTCCAATGGCGAGAGAGTACGTACTATTTTTACACCACTAGTTACCTTCTCGTATACGTACGAATATACGGAGTCACATACATAGAATGGAGAAAGTTATGTAAAATGTGTATTGATTTCGAGATTTTAACATATATACATGTTTTGGGGCCCCCTGATACCGAAAAAGTGTTGTTTTTCTTCTTCAAAACAGTTCGTCCGCCTGTGAATACTACTAACGTCTAAACCAAGTTTAGGGGGTTTTCGAAATTGAAGAAACCCCTGACAATCTGGTTCTAGTTGAGGCTTTGAAATTTTGAACAACATTCTTTGAAATTTGAGGATACTTTACATCAAGCTCCCCGGACATTTTCAACGTGTTCTCAAAAACGGCTCCAAATTTTTTCTTTAAATTTCCTGTAAGGGTAGAGTAAAATACACATATAAATGTGGCATAGGTCCGATTTTCACGGTTAACTGAAATTACCAAAATTTCAAAAGTTTGATATTTTTTCGGGACTTTCATTAATGTGCTGTACGTTTTTTAAAAAAATTGTACTGAAAATTTACTAAAAAATTACAAGATTTTCTTAAAAACGGATCCAAAATTGTTCTTTAAATTTTGGCAGGAATAGTGCGAAATGTAATCTATAAGATGACATAAACGCCACATTGCTGTATCCTTAGTTTATTTTTAATTACAAAAATGTATTTTTTACTTCTTTCTTACATCGCTAATATTTACATTATCGGTGATTTGTTCACATTATTATAAGTACATGTGCTTTTTATAATGTCATACAAAGTTTCTATAACTCTTTATATTAAACTTTTAAGGTGAGAAGGACACGAAAAATTCGGGGAAAAATTTATTTTTCATAATTTGCGCCATTTTATTCTGTCTTCACCTGAACATGCTGATTTTACGTTTTTATGCACGTATTGCTACTTTTTAGTCTCTAAAAACAATATTTAATGGAACTATGCAATAGTCAAGGCATTTAAAGAGTGGGCGTAACTCTTGCTAAAAAAATATAATTCTTTAGATATTTTTTTAGTTCGAGATATTGTTTGCAGTTCATGACTGCACTGTTAGTTCACGTCTAGCGTGTTCCCTTTCTTTATTCTAAATAAAACGCCTGTTGTTGAGAATAAGAATAGAAGTAATTACAAATGCAGAAATATGAATAGAAGTCAAGTATTGTTGTATAAATAAAACCCAATTGTACAGATGAAATAATAGAGAATGTCTATTGAAATAAATACCAAATTTATCCTCCATTGCAAAACATCGTGCAAATGGAAAAAAAATCCTAAAACAGAAGAAGAATCATTAAGCTAAAAGGAAAGGAAACAATTAGGAGGTTCCAGATGACCTACAATATAGAACAGGAATGCACTGAGCGATTGAGTGCATGAAAATTTAGCACCGAAAGTTTGAAGTCCATTTACTCAAATTCTTGTTTTTTCAACTTTGGGAACAGTTATCTCCGGGCAAAATATTAGTACATGCTTAATTTTTTATGACACTGACTACATTGTTTGTAAAGTCACAATAAGCAACAAAATTACCAAAAAGATTGGCAATTTAAATCTAAAAAATATTATTAATTTTTTCAAAATTTAATAAAAATTCTTGTTCAAAAACGAATTATTGTATATCAGATTTTTGAGCTGATTTACATTAACAAAGATTTAAATGTTAAATATTAAAAATATCAACCCTGTAAATAAAATAGTTTTCGAGACATGAGTACTTAAAAATCATAAAATGAAGATTGGTAGGGATGACCTCCCCATAAAGCGTCATAAAGACAAGACAAAAAATTACATTTTTGTAAATTTTGAAAAAACAAAAGAATAGAGCAATATGGCGCTTATGTCATCTTATACAGTGCATTTAGAATTATCCCTATCAAAAGTTTCAAGAAAGAATTTGGAGCCGGTTTTTGATCAATTTTGGTTTTTGTATATTTTTAAATTGCAAATATTGCACGCCTTATTACGAGAAAACTACTAAAAGGGTATAGCCAAATAAGACGGTGAAAAATGCATCCAAACAAAAAACCAAACCATAAGACCCATTTTAGGGGGGGGGGGGAATTGAGACAGTACTGCAACGTTATCACGTCGAAAATGAATTTCAAATTTTTTTTTCCTATATGAATTTGGCGTCAAAATTCGTTGACAAAAATACCTTCAAATTGAACTATTTCCTGCACCTGCAATTTTTCCAGCCTTATACACGCAATAGATGCCGAGAAAAAAATAAAACATGCAAATTACGTTTCTCGTTGTATGTCTGTAACATATTGCCCTAGGAGGCTGATTGTTTGTGAATCTACGTCATTTTGTATTCACTTTCATATGAGCATCGCGATTATCGATTTAGTTTGAGGGCACTTTTTACCGCCTTATTCGGCTACACCCTTTTCAAAAAATGTACAGAAACGTAATGAAAGAACTAAATGTGGACAACAACTTTCAAATGAATGGAAGAAAAAATCTCTATCTTAAAGTTTGTAATTGTAGGAAGACAACAAAAAATTCAAAATTTGCAAGTTTCAGAAGTTCACAGTTAACCGTGAAAATGGGACCTATTCCTCCTTTATAAGTGTATTTTAATCTATTCTTACAAAAAAACTAAAGAAAAAATTTAGGTCCGTTTCTGAGAAAATTTTGAAAATGTTCGGAGGGCTTGATGTAAAGTACCCCCAAATTTTTAAGAATATTTTTCAAAATTTCAAAGCTTCAACTAGAGCCAGAAGGAGAGGGGTTTCTTCAATTTTCAAAAAATCTTACGTATGGTTTACGTGCTAGTAGTGTTCACAGACGGATGGACAGACGGACAGACGTTTTGCTTTCAATTGATTTTCTGGCATCACGAACACACAAAACAGGGTTTCTGACTGCACCACCTTCTTAGAGGATTTTTTCTTTTACTTTAGCAACTGGATATATTCACGTTTTCGTTATCAGGGCCCGGCAATGAATTTTTTTTTTGTGCTGAAAATCCGCCGTTTTTTCGTGCAGCATAACATAACGTTCTCTATACTACGTATACTACTCCGTATATACGTACATTTACGACAAAGTAAAAATGTACCTGATCTTAATGAATGAACTTAATGTGGAGAAAAATATACCTTGATAGAAAAATCTCTATCTTAATTTTTGTAGTATTTGGAAGAAGCCGGAAAAAATCGACCTTTTGCAATTTTCAAAACTTCAGAGTTAGTAGTGAAATCTATGTCATCTTTTTAAGTGTATTTTACCCAATTTATTTCAAACAATTTGTGCATTTGTGTATTTTTACCCAGTTTATTTCAAACAATTTGAAGTAATTTTTAACAACTCTTCCAGTCGAGCCAGATCAACTGAGAAATATCCGTTTTGGAAAAAATCTACTTATGGTTAAGGCGCTACTGGTATTAAAAGACCGGCGGACAGACAGTAGACAGAGACGGACGGACAGACTGACGTACGAGCATTTTGAAAAAAAAAAAACACTTCCTTGGTTTTAGGGAACCCCCCAAAATATGAATTTTGAAATCTCGAAATCAATTTCCCACAGCATTTCATAACTTTCTTCATAGTGCGTAAGCAGAAGTGATGAAAGCATTCGATACTCTTCTATCCAGTTTATCCCTTAAATCCGGGAACCGGTTGCGAACACATGGAACGTGGGTGAAGGCAAAGGGACGGGGAGACCACTCGGATCGGACGCAGAGAAAGTTGAGCAACGTGTCGCGATCTCTGGCGGCGGGCACGGAAGCAACCCGCCAACACTTCCAGACTCGACTTCGACGCGGCGGCGCGGACGTGAAACAGGCATCGTCAGCTCGCGGTTCGGTCACTCGGGCGCCCGCTCGCGCGTCCTTCCTCCCGCTGCCCTCCGCTGGGGGCTCTCTGCTCGGCGCCCGCGTTCCCACGACCAAGTGCTTCTGCTCCTGCTTGCACCCCAATACCTCTTCTCCTTGAGGATGTGATGGTGAAAAAACATCCACAGAAATCTGATGTTTTAATTTTCAAATCAGTACTGTAAATGATAACTGGAAACAATGTATCAGAATGAAAGTGTATTAATTTCGTATGATTCGTGTGTAAATCAAAACGATTTTTTTTATCAGCAGCATTGTTTTCATCATCACCCTCATCATCGCCTTTTCTACCATATCCAGTCTATCCTCTATTAGGGTAATCGTAACCCTCTTTAATGGCTCCTCAACCGAGAGCAAGAGAGCAAATTTTGTCACCAATCCAGCAACATCCCCCCTTTCTTTTTTTCGCTCTGTTCGTATCTACCCCCTCTTGAACATTTTAGTCTCTTTGAACAGGTAATCACGTCCATGAACATTTTTTTCATCATCATTAACGCCATCCACAACTTTTTCACAAAACCGTTTTCCACAATTGTTTAGTGACGTTTCTCATTATCGTTCCACGATCACCATAACCAACCGAACTGTTATCATCATCACTACCTCCTTCCCTCTCTCTCTCTCTCTCCCTCTCTCTCTCTCTCTCCCTCTCTCTCTCCCTCTCCCTCTCTCTCTCTCTCTCTCTCTCTCTCTCTCTCTCTCTCTCTCTTCGTATTTACTGCCTTTTGAACATTTTCGTGTCTTTGAAGAGCTAATCAAGTCTATCAACAGCATTGTTTTCGGAATAATCGTCACCTTATCTACCGTATTCTGCTTCTCCTTTAGGGTTGCCCTCTTTCCTTATCAGCTCGACTATCTCCATAACCGACAGAACTGCTATCACCACCACTCCAGCAATATTCCTCCCACCCCATTCCTCTCCCTCCCTTCGTATTTACCGTTCCCGGCGCTCCACCCTCGCCGCGCCCCGAGGCCTCCGCCCAACATTAAACATAGAGGGCGCGCCCCGCGGGACGCGAGATTTACGGCCCGTAAACAGCGTGCGCGGCGGCCGCGTTGCAGTATTGATGCGCGAGGCTGTACGCGGCAGGACCGCCCGCACACCCGCGCCCGCTCCAGCAGCACACTGGGGCGAAAGGATACTGCTTTGGCAAGCCACGCGTCGCATGTCTTCTGCTATCACGAAACAACCATTCAGCGCTAACACAAGTTCGAAAAACGTTTCCTTGGTGGACATTTATATGAAGGGCTCGGCTCTAGATAGTCGTAAGCCATATTTTCTAGCATATTGTGGTGATGGTGAGACAAGGCATTGGATCGGATCGGAATTGGATTAGAATTGGATCGAACCCTGGATCTTCTTATTTCTGAGCAAGAGCTCCATTAGCAAAAGAGTATGTAAAGCCAAGCTGTTTATATAATATCACTAAAATCATAGAAAGAAGATTTTCCTTTGGTTTTAAAGATTTCTGTCACATTTCGACATTTCTTACGATGCAACAAAACTTGCCACCGAAGTTAACATTAATTTTTTATCGCAAAAAGTAAAATATGTATTATACATATGGGGTAGTAGTAAAATCTGTAGACGTTTTCCTGAACTCCAAAATCTCTACCACACACTTTTACGACACATAACAGAACTATGGATCATGACCGAACAACCATGAAAACATTTTAAACCTAAAAACCTGGGTATCACTGCCCTTGGAAATGGTTCTATTTGACCACAATTAAAAAATTTATTTTGTAAAGCATTCATTTTCTCCCTCCATATTAACCATTTTGTTTGTTAATTTCTCGCAACTGCTTACGCAGTATAGAGAAAGTTTCGTAATTCTACGAGAATGATAACGGTGTTACACGAACATCGATTCAAGGAGTTAAATTCAACTAGTGATAATACAGCATCGCGTAGTTTCTCAGATTAGTAACTGTACGTGAAAATTAATATAGAACAATTTCTGACAATATTAACACATCTCAGACATAACTTGAATCATTACCAATCGCAGCGCATTAGATGATAAACTTAGTGCATTTAAAAGCAATACACCAACAAAAATTCAGTTTAACGGCGTCGCCATTTAATTGCGACCTGCTAACTGCTTAAGGATTCTACCAAAAGAAGTGCGGGAAATTCGAATTTGCTATTTCAAAAATTGTAAAACTGCGCGGAACTACAAGTGAAACAAGTGAAACTCCTTTATGGCGACAATTTAAATTTGCACCTAAAAAAGGTCGTATTAATGGGTGGGCGTCATGAAGGGGTTTCACTTATCAAGTCTCCATTCTGGGCATGGACGTGAATACATATATACTTACATATACTATGTATTTATTAGTTTATTGCTAATACTGTGCACATAACATTAAATTTATTAACAAACAAAATATGTACAAAAAAATTCAACATATCATTCTCCTACATTATTCTTTATTTGTCGTGAGCGTAAAATCTGATATCGTCTGTTTGAATTTCTTCACGGGTTCTGCTGCAATAATATTTTCATATTGTTTTTCAATCTCGCCTAACAAATTTATTAGCATGTCATTTTTCAAATCATTTGCTAATAACCTATGGATTCTAATACTGGAGAGTGCAACACGTGATCATAATAGTTCAACTTGAAACCTATCACTTTCTCCATCGTTTTCTTCATCGTTGTCGACCGGACTAACTTCTGAAGCCAAGTCATCCCAAGTTTCATTATCACTGAAAAAGTCGACCCGCTCGTCTATACTATCAACGTCAATATCAAAATTACGCTAAACGTCAATTCAAACTTTAGCTAACTTCTGTACTGCTGTCATGTACTGTTTTTCGGGCAAATTCGCTCTTCTAAATCCGCTGTCTAAAAAACAATTTCTGATTTTTTCAAGTTTCACTTCTTTCCAAGTTCTATTCACCCAACCCACAGTTGGGTGACTAGTGCTTCGCTACCCACCTCACCCAAAAACTGTTGTAGATTTTGCTTATTCATGAACTGTTGTGACATCATACATACTAGTAGCTAATCTCAATAGTTTTTTGTCCTGTACAAGAATTTGAACATTCGAATTACTCACTAATCCAGGGGTTGCAAGCAATATGTTGTATTTTATGAAAATAATTTTATTTTCACATTTGGAAGTTTTTCATTACACGGAGCATTATCGCCCAACAGTAAATAAAATAATACTGTTTGCATGTTACATTTTCCTCTGTTTGTGCATCCATGAACGAAAAATTTCGCACGTCATCCAAGCTTTTTCGTTGGCATGCCAGAATGTTTCTTAACGTCAAGTTTGAAGCATCGTGGACACAGGTTTGTGGACAAGAATATATTGCTCCTTTTCCCCGCACATATTGTTGCATAACGCAATTGTTCGTCTTTAGTTTTCTAACTTTCCACCCCTGAATTTGTCTTTTTTCATTGCAAACATTCTGTCCAGTATTGTATTAAATAGAAGGCGCCTCTTTAATCCATGTTGGAGATGTCACATGGCGCGTTTTCTTTGGTGATCTCTAAAATTTGCGATTTCCAGACACTGATCGTTTTTGCATTGAATTCACCGCTTTGGTCACTAATACTTCGTAAAACAATGTCCTGGCGAACACGAAATCTGCCGCGTCCATTGCTGGCGCTAAAGTTTTCGACTCCATGGTCCGATGCGATTCGAAGAGCTTGGCCCACTTACAGGGAGGCCCATTAAATGCCTGCGATTAAACCATTCTATAAGAAACCTGTTTATGTTTTCGTAAGACTCCTCCTAAGTCCTTATCGTTTTCTTGCCGATCTTCAAGCGATTGTTCCCGATTGGCTATAATTGTCTATATCTGACTTTTACCACAATTAAACTGCTTAGCTAACTCCCGCTGCGACTTTTCCTTTTCACTTTCCCTTATCACTGATAAGCGAATGTCGATAGGAAGGCCTATGAGTTTCTTTTTGCGATTGATATTTGCCATTTGCCAGTATTAAATGAAAATTATAGCATCAGCAGCTTTCACTGTTGCACTCCTAGTACAATCAGTGGCAACACTTACACAGCGAAAGCACGTTTAACGCTCGTTTTTTGCGAACTGAAGGAGAAATCGTCGAAGCTGTCTCAAATGCCAAGAATAGCACACCCAAAGCGAGGAGTAGAAATGAAAAATGATACTAAACAATTTTAACCTTTGCAATTTTCGAAAAATCTTCAAATTCAACGAAATTGCGTCATGAAAGAACCTCAAATATAGAAAAATCGGTTTCGAATTGAATGTGTTGCTACATCCACTAGATCGATATGGGAATATCGTTTTTGGCGAAACTACTAATTACGATTTATCCACTAGACTTGTTCACAAATTGACAGACAAGCGGACGGATAGACCGACGGACAAAAGTTTTGCCGTACACTTATTTTTTGGTGAAAAGGATCCCGAATATGTGAATTCTACCTACATACCGTGTTGGAGGAAGAAATTTAACACATTGGATCGACATTTATCCACTTTTTCTCTATCAGGTCCGTTTAATACGTGTTTTTTTTTCTGCCGGAAAATCGTCGTTTTTTCTTTCTCGTCCTCATTTCGTAAAAAGAGAAAGTATTGCAATCGTGTGCCGGAAAGCTGCATGGTCCTGGTAACGAAAAAGTTGGTAGATCTAGTTGCTAAATATATAAAAAATTCCTGTAACGCGTGATGTAGCCAATGTTGTATGGGTCCTTAATACCAAAAAATTTACTGTCAGCAAAACGTCTGTCGGTGAACAACGAACGCTAGGGTTTAAACTGTTTTGCCGATTTTCTCTAAAATTGATATTCCCCAATCCATCTAGCTGATGTCGCGGTCTCTTGAATTAAAAACCTATATACTAATTTTTTGAGAAGGGGTAGTATACATGAAGCCCGTACCACATTTGCTTTAGTTTGTGCTCATTTTATCAGAAAACTGCTGAGTTTTCGAGAAACTTTATTTTACATTATTTAAAACTCATTTACTCATAAGAACAATAACATGAATTGCCTTTAATGTTAATATTACCGACGCGAGAGACAAATCAAAATAATTACATTTTTGTAATTTTTGAAAAACCTAAAATTAGTATAATATGGTGTTTATGTCATCTTATAGAGTTCATTTAGCACTATCCGTACCAAAAATATAAAGAAAAAATTTGGAGTCGTATCTGAGAAAATTTGTTTATGTTATTTTTTAAATTGAAAATGTTCATGCACTATTGCACAAAAAACACTAAAATTTTCAAAACAATCAACATGACATTAATGAAAAAACTATTTATGAGCAACAAATTCCATTTGAAGAAAAAATCTCTTCTATTTTATGGTTGTAGCATGACGCAAACTTTTGCAGTTTTCAAAAATTCCCAGTTAACCGTAAAATCGGACCTATGCCATCTTCATAAGTGTATTTTACTCTATCCTTACACGAAATTTAAAGAAGAAGTTTCGAGCCGTTTTTGAGAAAACTTTGATAGTGTCCGGGGAGCTTCATGTAAAGTACCCCCAAATTTTAAAGAATGTTTTTCAAATTTTCAAAGCTTCAACTATAGCCAGATGGACAGGGATTTCTTCAATTTGGAAATAATCGTACGTGTGTTTTAGGCGCTAGTAGTGTTCACGGACGGACGGACAGGTTATTTTTTCAATGGGTTTTTCGGCATCAAGAACCCACAAAACTGAGATTCTGGCTTCACCGCGTGTTAGAGAATTTCTTTTTCTTAATTTAGCAACTAAATTTATCCACTCCCTTGTTTTTAGGGCCCGACAATGCATTTTTTTCTGTCGAAAATTCCTCGCTTTTTCGCGCAACATTTCATAACGTTCTCTGTACTACGTATATTACTCCGTATATACATACGTATACGAGAAAGTAACTAGAGGTGCTACAGAATAGAGCAGACGTTCTCGAAGTAAATTTTTCTAATTTCCTTGGTATGGACTGGCTTTACGATAATGCTCCATTTTCTGGTCAGCTGCCATCTATGGTCGCCCTCAGTACATTTTTTTGATATTTTCTCAATATTTCGGTTTCCTAACAGTTGAACTGAAATATTATCTCAAGAATATTAAAGAAGAGTAAAACCTCGTTCAAAATAGAAATTTTCATTGAAAAATTAGGAATGGTTTTTAAGAAAACGGCGATTAAGCATTACTGTAAATGCGAAATTTGATGCTCTTTTTCGCAGTAATGTATTGAGTTTTTGAAAAACTTCATTTAAAGACATTTGAAGCACTTCCACTCACAAATGCAATAATGTTTACAAATCTACGTAAATGTGCGTATAAACGGCGTGAGATATATTGAAAAAAATATATTTGTGTAATTAAAAAAAAAGAATACACCAAAATGAATTTTATGTCATCTTCAACAGCGTAATTTTCACTATCCGTACACACAGTTTGAAGGAAAAATTTGGGCTATTATTGAGAAATTGGTGTTTGAGCTTTTCTGAAAATGAGGAATTTTGAGCTCATTTTAACAGAAAACTGTTTTCGAGAAACCTTGTCTGGAATTAATTTGTACTCATAATTACAATAACGTGATGAAATTGCTTCTAATGGAAATATTACCGACGCGAGAGACAAGTGAGAAAAATTTAATTTCGTAATTATTGAATCAAAAAAGAACAGAGCAATATGTCGTTTATTACATCTCATAAGGTTTGCTTGGCACTATACCTACTAAAAATTTAAAGAAAAAATGTGAAGCCATTTTTGAGAAAATCTTATTTTTGAAAGTTTTTAAAATTGCATATATTGCACGGACTATTGTACGAAAACTACTAAAAATTTTAAAAACATCTATGTGACTTTAATGAAAGAACTATTTAAGGGCAACAAATTTCACATGAAGGAAAAATCTGTATCTTCAATTTTATACTTGTAGGAAGACGCCGAACAAAATTAAAACTATTTCCAATTGTCAAAAATTCCGAGTTAACCGCAAAAATCGGACCTATTCCACCCTTATTCATGTCTTTTACCATTCTCACAAGTCTAAAAAATTGGAGCCGTTTTAGAGAAAATTTTTAAAATGTCCGGGGAGCTTGATGTGGGCTCGGCGGAAAAAACTCATTGCCGGGCTTTGGTGGCGAAAATGTTCATAAAACCAGAAAAAATCCTTTAATAGATGGTGTAGCCAGAATCGCTGTTTTGTGAGTCCTTGATGCCGAAAAAACAATTGGAAGCAAATGTCCCTCCGTCCGTCAGTCCGTCAGTTCGTCTGGCCGTCGATCCGTCTGTAAACACTACTAGCGCCTAAACCACAAGTAAGATATTTTGTAAATTGAAAAATCCTATGTCAATGTGACTCTAAATGAAGCTTTGAAATTTTGAAAAACATTCTTCAAAATTTGGGGGTACTTTACATGACGTCCCCTGGACATTTTCAAAATTTTCTTAAAAACGGCTCCAAATTTTTTATTTAAATTTCTTGTAATATTTCTCGCAAAATACACGTATAAAGGTAACATAGTTCATAATTTCACCGTCAACTCTGAATTATCGAAAATTGCAGAAGTTTGAATTTTTCCCGGCGCCTTCCTGAAACTACAAAATTGAAAACATGGGTATTTCCTTCAAATAAACTTAGTTGTGCATAAATAGTTCTTTCAATTAGGTTATGTTTCAATTAGGTAATTTTTGCTGTATACTACAGCATTGTTCCCATTGGAACAGAATAGTTGGGCACACTGTACCGAACACCGGAGGTTGCTGCCCACTGTGTCCGCAGCGGGGTCGAGCCGCAAGCGCGACCAGGGAAAAAGTGAGCAGTACCGGAAGGCGCCACCAGGAGCAGGGCGAGCGACGGCATATGCTCAGGGTATCGGGCCGTGACAGGAGAGCGGCCACCGGAGAGCACCTCCTCTCCCTTCCCCGCCAAGGAGGCGGGAAGTGAAGTGACTCGCCTCGGAGCCTGGAGACATAAAAGGGCCCTGGGCCAGGAGAGCGGACAGTGTCGGGTTAATATAGTGTTGTGAGCCTTGTAAGCGTGTATGAATTCTGGTGACGACGCGTGTTTTTTGTATTTTTTTTACTCTTGGTGATTTTTCTGGTGGAACGATATTTATTGTCTTTGTGAACGGTACATCTTCTGGAACTTGGTTGACACAGCTTTGTATTTAGAACTGGATTTTGAATTGTGGCTTTATTTGACAATAAACAAATTGTAAAGAACTGTTGTTATTTCCGCCCCGGATTCCTTGTACATAACAGTTTTCGTGCAATAGTGCGTGAAATATTAGCAATTTTAAAAAATTACAAAAACAAGATTTTCTCAAAAACAGCTCCAATTTTTTTCTATAAATTTTTGGTAACGTTAGTGCCAAACGAACCCTGTTCCGTGACCTAAACTGCTGTATTCAATTGTTTTCTCAAAATTCTCAAAAATGAAATGGTTTTTGACTTGTCTCTCACGTCTGTAAAACTTACATTAAATGCAATTTTTTCACATTATTATATTTATGAGCACATGTGTTTTAAGTAATGTCAAATAAAGTTTCTCGAAAACTCAACAGTTTCTGTAAAAATAAGCACAAAATTAGGCATTTTCAGGAACGCTCAAACGCCATTTTTTCAAAAATGGCTCCAAATTTTTTCTTGAAATTTTTCCAATAAATAGTGATAATTGCACTGTTTATTATGACGTAAAGTTCATTTTGGTGTATTCTTTTGTTGTTGTTTTTCAAAAATTACTCAAACATAATTTTTTTAATACCTCTCACGCCGTTTATATGTACATTGCCATCGATATGTAGGCATTATTACATTTGGAATTGGATGTGCTTGAAAGGACTTTAAATGAAGTTTCTCGAAAACCTAATAGATTCCTGTGAAAAAGAGCTTAAATTTCGCATTTACAGAAATACTTAATCACCATATTCGTAAAAACGACTCCGAATTTTTTTGAAAACTATTTAGCACGAGTTTTTACTCTTCTTTAATATTCTTGAAGTAATATTTCGTTTATACTACTAGGAAAGCAAAAGTTGAGAAAATGTTAAAACAAAAGTACTTTGGGCGACGATAGGTGGCAGATGGCCAGAGAATGGAGCAAAACCTAAAAGTCAGACCACATCAAGGAAATTAGAAAATTATACGACGATAAAGTCTGCCATTCTGCAGCACCTCTAGTTTATCGCTTGTATTTGACGAGATATTGAGGTAACATTGTTTTTCTTTCAAATGGAACTGTACATATTTTTACTTTAGGCTATTTTTTCAAAAATGGATCCAAATTTTTTCTTCAAAATTTTCCAACGGCTAGTACTTATTGCACTCTTTCATATGATGTAAAGTTCATTTTGGAGTATTCTTTTGTTTATCAGAAATTACACAAATGTATTTTTAATGTCTCTTACGCCGTTAATATGCACATTCCTATCGACATGTAAGTGACAAGGCATAGATTCGTATGAACGTAAACTTTGTAAGCAAAAAGTTGTGAAACTGGTAACACTTAGACCTGAGGATTGTTCATCCTACACTGTTATTGAAACCATATATAAACGCCTTTGAAAGGTAGAAAGACCAAATAAGTAATAAAATCATAAAAAAAGATAGAATACGTAAAAATGACATGATACAGTTTATGCAGTTGGATGTAATGATTGAATAATGTTGATCAAACAAAAAAAGAATAAAACAAGATAACAGAACATATAAACATATTAAAGAAGTTGCAAATAGACATAATTCAATATCCCAACAGAATTAACCTAAATCGTAAAATAAATTATGTTACGAATTTTGGCGGGATAACCCAACAGCAATAAGACACCAATACTAAAATCTTTGAATGTAAAATCTCAGAATACTATGAATACAGTAATATAATCCAATTAGTTTACGAAGATTTATGAAAACATTTAATAACTTCTGGCGATTACACCCTTTCCTTTTTTTACCATTCGAACAAATTATTTCGAAATTAAATATTTAAACTCTCTCTTTTCCATTTCTCCTTCATCTTTGCAACGGCTCTATTTTTAAAGTTAACGGCCATGTGGATAGACTGCACTTCACCACGTACTTAAGGTATTTTTTTGTATATTTTGTACATGTTTTTGTATAAATTCCATTTGGTTATCAAGTATATAATAACAGATGAGCTTTCATTCAATTAGACATAGATTTTTTTTCTTCCTTTTTATGTTCTATTGTTATGTTATATTGTGCAGCTGATTTTGACTTCGTCATTCTGAAGAATTTTT